>JBAMYA010000002.1:10204851-10218520 GCA_037176975.1 Arrhamphus sclerolepis
CATGTGAACCCTGTCCATGCGAAAGAGAATAGGAACCATCCAATTATTATTATATATACATATATATATATATATATATATACATATACATATACATATATACATACATACATATATATACACATATGGTTGTTAGAGCAGCATTTTCTGCCATCTAAGTAACATTTTTCAGAGATGCCGTTTATTAATTTAACAAGCGAATGCCAAGCATAATTTTTTTAGACAATTTACAACAACGTGACTCCTTGTAAAAGTCTGAGTGCTTCTTGGGCCAGACCTGTCAGGGAAAAACATTTTGTTCATTATGACAGGAACTATAAGACAATAAAATAATGTCCTGCCCAGTTGACAAGCTGAGATTTAACGTAAGTCAAGAATAACAAAACTATTTTGATTCGTTACATCAATTAGTCTGCCTGGTTCCTAAACACGTCAGTATTCTTAAACGAAAAGGTCGTGCAGCTCAGCTGTAAAACAATTTGAACTTGGGAATTAGTTCATTTTGGCTCTGATTTATTTATTTCAACAACTTAAAATCCACAATATGTAAATAAAAACATTTTTGAGTTGTTTGGAAGTTTATTTAGTCACTTATGCTACGTGGTGCAATCCACATAAAGCAAGAATGCTAATCTCAGTTAGCAGGGACTTCGAGACTGAAATTATTGGATGCAGAAAGCATTAGAGAACAGATAATTTCACTTTATGATAATTTAGAAGCTCATATTGTTTCATTTTTCTGCTGTACAACATGCCACAATAGATCTTATTTGTACGCAGCAGCTTAATAACATAACGCCCCCTTCCATAATGAGGTTTGGTAAGACTGTCAGTATGCAACAGAACTCATATGATACATATCAGACTAAAGGCACAAACCCACATGGTCATTTAGATGTGAGAGATGAAAAGGTTTCTGCTACCTCTAGGAGTGCTAACTTAAAAGTTCCTTGTATGGGTAATTTTTCACAATCAGAACAGCCCATCAGGTTGTAATTCTTGAAGAAACTGTTTATAGCATGTCAGTGAATAATAAATTGGAAACCTTTCTCAATACACAAAATATAACTATATATATATGTATATATACACATATAAGTATATGGCGAGCTGCTGGCCCACAAATAGTGCTTCAGTCACCACCAGTCACCGTAAACATGCTGTAATTTTGCATATGACATTCACTTTACTCTTAAGTGAGAGCTTAAGTGTGAAAATGTAATGATTAAGAGTTGTTAGTAACATGTTTTTGCAGGAAATCTAACAGGAAGAGAAAATGCTGTGCTGCACAGTCTAGGTTGTTTTATTCAGTAATTGTACATTTACTTTTATTGAAACAGTTGCCTGGCTGCTTTCATATATAAGGTGTTATTGTATCATGTTCCAATGTACGGAAGAGTATTTAGGGCCACTGAAGAAAAAAAAAAAGTCAGAATTCTGAGAATAAAGTCAGAATTCTGACTAAATACTCTCACGTAAAAATGAGCAGCCTTTCTCAATTCAAACATTTTGGAGGTGACAACAACAGCAGCAAAAATAAATATATATATATATATATATAAAAACATAATATGGTAGCAACTTACCATGTATAAAAATTAGGTAAACAGAAACTCACATAAACAACATACTGTATGGTACATTACAACATGCATCCATCCATCCATTATCTATGCCTTTTTATTCCTGTGTAGGGTCACAGGGGTCTGCTGGAGCCTATCCCAGTTGTCTTTGGGCAAAAGGCAGGGGTACACCTTGGACAGGTCGCCAGTCTATTGCAGGGCCACATGTGACATAGGCAAACAACCACTCACATTCTCACTCACACCTAAGGGATGTATGGGTATTTGATATGCAAGTCTGACTGTGGGAGGAAGCTGGGGTACTCAGAGACTGCACAAAAGCACAAAACATGCATACTCCACACATAAAGGCCCCATTTCTCGGTCTCTCTGTATGGATATCTATCTATCCATCTATCTATCTATCTATCTATCTATCTATCTATCTATCTATACACACACAAATATATATGGTTGAAAGGAAAAAAAACCCTTTTTGTCTTACTGTTTGACATTAAATGAGACTTAAACTTTCCCTCTTTTAGGTCAGTTTGGATTACCAAAATTATTTCTATTTTTAAAATCCCTAATTTCCCTGAGGGAACCTCCCCAAGGGATTAATAAAGTTCTGTCTAGACTAACCAAATCTAAATGCCAGAATAGTGGAGGAGACAATATTTCTTTTGCACAATTTTTATTATGTTTTTCAGTCAGAAGTTTAAATACATTTCCTTAATATTTGGTGTCAAGGATTTGGGTACCCTGGCAGCAATAATCACAGCGAGGCTGCAGCTTGTCCACAAGACTTTTATTCTGTTCACTTTGCAGTGTAAGAGAACAAACACAAATGCAGGCTGCTGGTCTGGCTGTCCACTCTCTGCAGAGCCAGAGTGCTGCTGGTTAAATCGAGGTACCTTGATTGACACATGCAGTGCAGGTGTGTCAGTCACTCCCTCTCACGTGCTGTTTCCTGAGCCACAGCTTCACCTCTCCTCTGCAGCTGAGCAGAACCACACCCCGCCACCACATATGGTATCAATGTCTTTAGACTGTATGACTTGGGTTAAACATTTTAGATTTCCTTCCACAAGCTTCTCATAGTTTTCTGGAATTTTGGTCCATTCCTCCAGACAGAACTAGTGGAACTGAGTCCGGTATGAAGGCTGCCTTGCTTGCACAAGAATTTTCAGATTTGCCAACAAAAATTCTTTAGGATTGAGACAGGACTTTGTGATGGCCACTCCAAGAAATTGAATTTCTTGTTCTTAAGCCACTTTGTAACTAATTTGGCGGTCTTCTTAGCATCTTTATCCATTTGGAATACCCATTTGTTCCAATGTTTTACTTGGCTAATGTCTTGAGATGTTGCTTCAACACCTCTACAGAATGTGTTTTCCTCAATATATGCCATATATTTTGTGAAGTTTACCAGTCTGCCACCTACAGACTTACAGTTAGGATGGTGTTCTCAGGCTTGCAAGTTTCCTCATTTTGCCTTTAAATGTAACAATGGCCATTATTAAACAGTTTGATATTAGTTTAGTCAAACCACAGAACACATCTTCAAAAATAAAGGTCTTTGTTCCTGTGTACATTTGCAAACTGTAATCTGACTTTTTTTATGTTTCTTTTGGAGTAATGGCTTCTTGCTCGCTGAGTGGCTTTTCAGCCCATGTGAGTGGGACTCATTAGCACATTTCACAAAGTACGTTCATTATCGGGACACATTCCCATGGTATTTAAACTTGTGTATGATTGTTTGAACAGATGAACATGTCCCCATTAGGCATCTGCAAATTATACCCAAGGATGAACCAGACTCTAGGAGGTCCACAATTCTCTTTCTGATTTCTTCCTGATTTTCTATTCATGTCACACAATGAAGCAGTGTGTTTGAGGTGTACCTTAAAATACATCCTCCAATTGACTCAAATGTTGTCAGTTAACCTATCAGAAGCTTTAAAAGCCATGACATCAATAAGTTGTTCAAAGGCATTGTAATCTTAGATTTTGGGAAAAAAAAAAAAGTTATCGAAATAAAATCATTCACCTCATTATTCTGGTATTTAGAAAACATAAATAATTTTGGTAATCCTAACAAACATAAAACAGGAAATATTTAATCTGATTTAATGTCAGAGAGTGAGAAAAAAAATACATAAAACTCTATCACATTTGCGCATTTTGAATTCTGTATGTAAGGAACTCCACCTTGATCCACAGAACATAACAGGATGTGGGTCTTCATACATTTCTACTATGATTCTATAAATATACAGGCATATGCATATATATGTATATTTATATGTGTGTGTGTGTTCATTGTCCCAGTTAAATTATATTTGTGTTCAGATCTACAATTTATATGTGTGATAACACTAATTCTACTCTGAATAATATTCATTGGTCAAACTTTTTTTAATCAGGACATACCAAGGACATAGGGCATTGTGATGGAGTGTGTGTATTTAGAGGACACGCAGCACAGAGGACTTCATCAGTCTCGTCTCCAGAACCATCTCAGAGGTCCTCTCTGCTTTGATCTTTCTACCTGCTGAAGCATTGCCAAGGGAGAAACAGTGAGAGGGAGAGACCGCATGAGTTCTCCCTCATCATCCCAGAAATATTGATCGTCTCATCACCACGGCCTTGCAGCCCATAATAAATACAACTGGGGTGATAGAAGCAGGGGATGGGGAGGGAGGAGAAAAGAGAGGCGCTGTGCTGACTCTAAGTCAGGTTATTAGGCCTTAATGCAAGACAGCACTCCACCATGTACATGCCATTAAACATCCTCCTCCCCAATTCTGTTAGGTCTGATTAATGGAACATGTTGAATTCTGTTAGTCCAGTTCTTATTCATTATTATTTAAAATAATCATACCAGTACAACATGTGAGTCGTCTCCTCATTGATTCCATATGTAGATTCAAATACACACAAATAGATTAATTTCTCTTTATTTCAGGCCAAGCCTACATCTCCACATATATACAATAGAAAAACCTCCTTTTTCCAACGACAGAGAGATCTCTGCATTGCAATAAAAGTCTGAGCACAGAACCAAATGTACTCCTACTCCCTTAGAGAGAGTCTGAATGGACTCTGATAGAAAAGCAACCAATAAGAGTTCTGAGTAGATGGAGCATCTGACTCTCCACTCTGTTATTATAGTAACAAGTCTGCAACAAAAGCATTCACAAAGCTGAATTAGTTCTCTGGAACATGGAACTTTAAATGAAGCAGGCCATCCTGACCTGAGACAGTGTAATCACTGATTAAAACTGAATCTGGTCCTGTTACAATCTTACTGATGCAGAATGGACCATTAAAGAAAGAATACAAAACAGAAAACTGGAAACAAGTAGAAACCTAGAAAACAGAAAAAAAACAATACACTCAGTCACATTCTGAACTGATTTAAATGGTAAAGGCAGTGGCAAAATTTAATTTGATTTCCTCAGCCTCCAGTTGTGCTCTAGAAAAACACCCATCTAAATCGATGCAGAGCCTCCATTTTGAGGCAAGCTCTGCTTATGAGACAATTGCCCTCTGGTCTCTGTGTGCCACTCAATAATGTGGAAAACATATCTGTAAAATTGTCTGCTTACAAATGGTTATTTCAAATAGGAAATAATGTATTTTAATTCAGCAAAATCAATAATGGATGTACACGCGTACATTTACGCTTCCGGGCACACACTTTGAGCTCCTGAGGTTGACAAACAATAGCATGCCATATTAAATCAAGGTGATTGGCACATTTCAGAAATAACAATAAAAAAAAAAAAGTCATAAAGAGTATCCTGCTGAGACGCTGTGTCAGAAAATTGATGAGAAATGAGGATGTACTTGTCCTTTTCTTTTGGTTATTTCATCAGACACACAGCCTATGAAGTCATTATTACTAAAAAGATCTGGCAATAAATCAAGCACAAAAACAGACGCAGCACATCCCGAGTACTAATTACAGTGATGATGCTGACACATTCCTTCTAAAACAAACAAAAAAAAAGCAAAGGGGAAACGGCAAGCAATGATGACACTGCTGCTGTGGCCGCCTGCTAAACCATCCATGTGTCTCTGTCGCATCTTTTGGCCGCTGGATAAAGGATGTCATGAGTATCATTACTGGCCAAGAAAACAGAGAGGTGAGCTCGGCAAGCCAAATAAAGACAGATTCCAGGTGAGCATATGTTGAGATGAATTCTGCGGCTGCACAGCAAATAAATAATGGCCTCTTTCTTAACTGCTGACAGTGCTTGAAACAACTGTTTGCTCTTTCTGACTAAAAGGATAGGGACAGATTTGATGTAGAAGCCCTAAAGCTGCAAGGAGAAGCCTTGGGCCCATTCTTATATCTATATTTTGTCTCTCTTTCTACTCAATGTGTGCGTCTGACTGTCTGGTCCAATTTAGGAAACAATATGATATGGGAAACAATATATGAGGTTACTGGCATATTAATCAAAGCTCACTGATTCAATTAAATGGAAAAAAAAGAACCAAAGGATCTCAATTCTTAAAAAAAGAGAAACAAATTTCACATTTCACGCATTTCTCTGACAGTTCATCATCCTAACTCCTATTGATCCACGCAGTGTCCCAATAGACACTTCCACTGAGAAAAAAATAAATAAAATAAAAAACTCAAAGCAGCTTATCACTCAAGTAGCCGACAGGGATTCTTTTAAAAACCACAGGGGCCAGTATTGTGTCCATCTCTAATCTAGCCATGTGCAAACAAATTAAAGCTTTAAATATGGCATACATGTGGCACACTAATTAGCAAAGATCCCACATATGTAGTGTGGGATCTTGTTATCTTGACAGTTAATGTTTCTATTTAACTGCCAACACAGCTCCAAAACTGAGCTCATCGAAGAGCAGAAGGTGAGGACGTCATCTGTCAAGGTATTAATGAAAACTCTTTAGACTTTACTTTATCTATCACACATTTCCACTACATTAGTGAATGCACTGCAATTTTGAATTCAGAGAATTTTATACATACATATTCAAACTGCATCAATTACTATACATTTCATACTATACAATCTATCCATTTCAAAACCATCACATCCATCCATCACAGACACACAAAGACAAATGCTGCACAAGCATCTGTAAAAACATCTGTCTGTAATTTGTTAATGTCAAAAACAACAAAAATCAAGTGGAGCATCTTTACTGCTGTTTTACACCCGTCATGAATTTTTGCAGTTTTTTTTTTCAAAAGAAATATGTGCCAATTATTGATGAATATTATTTTCCAGCTACTCAGCAATCATTAATCACCATCTTGATAAGCCAGTTTCATTCCATACGAAATTCTGGACCACAGGCAGGCCAGTCAAGCACATGAGCTTTTGTCATGAAGCCATAATATTGTAAGTCATCCAGAATCAGGTCTTTACATGCTGAACTAAGCATGGGCCCCCGTGGTAAAGGCATTGCCTTTGGAAGAACTTTCCTTCCAAAATTCCTATATTTTCCTTTGCATCAGTGGTAGCATCGCTCATGTGCAAGTCACTCATCCCATGGGGACGAATGCACCCTCATACACACCCTCACAGATATTTCCATTTGCAGCTTTCAATGAAAACAGCATAGATAGCCTTTTCATCTCTGGCACCAAGAATCCATCCATCTATCCGTCTGTCCATCCATCCATTCATTTTCTATTTTCCATACTCCTTATCTTATTCACAGCCACAGGAGTCTGCTGGAGCCTATCCCAGCTGTCACAGGGCAAGAAGCGCGATACATCCTGGACAGGTCAACCATCCGTCACAGGGCTGCATGGAAACCAATACTCGTTTCCCAAAGAAAGCTTAAACATGAACATGTCTGACCACTTAGACCAGAACATTTCAGATTAACTTCTGCCCTGATAGATCAGTAATGTTTTTAGTCAGATTGGATTTATAGATTGAGTAATGTAGTTTCATTACATTTCATGTAGTTTGGTTCTGGAATATTTAGATAAAGGTGTGTCTCCAATTTCATCCCAAAGAGCTTTTACATACTGGCCCAGCAAGGAAAATAAATCCCACAAACTCATGTTCGTATAACCGTCATTCTGGAACCAAAGGTGCATGACGCACGACGTACATTGTGCGCCAGTAAAACAAAACAACAGAGGAAAAACACAAATGAAAGTCGTTCATGTGCCAACTAATTTCATCCTCTGCCCGAAGATTTAGAAGTTATTTGATCTCTTCATCTCCCCAATTTGAAATTGTTATGTTGGCAGAGAGTTAATAAAAGTACAGAAAAACTAAAAAAAATGTGCATTTCCTGTTGATATTTACATGTAAACGTCGCTGGAAATTCTCAGACGTCTCAATTGGTCAGCAATGGGAGGATGTACCGTACATACGGAAGCAGGGTCTCTATTTTCACACCTTTTACATTACCTTGGGAGGCGGAAAAAAGAGGAAATCTGATTTTACGCCTTTTTATAAAATGGCAGTTACATACATGGACAGAGACCAGCAAATGGTGGAGATGTTCTGCAAATAAAAAAACAGTATGTAAGCACCTTGTGTTGAATGACAGTGATCTTCCATGGAATCCCCTGTATTGTTCAGAGCAACATTCAAATGGTATGTGATTGCGCCAGTATATGTTTGGTTTGACAAAACAAATTATAACAGTTTTACAACCATCTTTAAGCCAACATCAAAGAATGATACCACAGAAAGTTTAATGACGTGTAAACTAATACTCCACACAAAACACAAACTTTCAAAGCCCACAATAATTTAGCAGAATACTGCAAACAACCAGTGAACCAGTGAGTATTTACAAGCCAAACACTTCTCAGTTATTAACACACCAATAGTGCAGTGTAAAGTGGTCCATCCGCAGCGCCCCGACCAAACATTCTCTTTGTTGAGACTGTAAGATGTGCGCACATCGCTGTGCTCTGTGTTTGCAGGGCAAAGTAGAGGCAGAGAGAGGTGCTCCTGCAGCAGGACTGAGACCTCACTGCTGGGGGCCAGTACAGGGTATGCTGATGGTCTTGAAAAAAACAAATCAGTCACTAAAGTGGTCTAAAAAGAAGGTAACTCCATCACTAAGTAGGCAACACTGACAGTACCAGCCTCCTCTTTTTACTTTGTGACATGAGAAATCGATGTGTGGCGTGAAGGCTCATGAAAATGATTAATTCTATTCTTTCCTAAATCTATGTGTTGCATGTACAGGAATGCGTTATAAGTGGTACCGCTGTGTCGCCCAGTAGTTCAAGCAGGCAGCCCATGTATGGAGGCTCCAGACCTGCAACCCTGCATGTCCTCCCCTCGCTCTGAGCCACTTTCCTGTCAATATACAGTGAATAAAGGCCAGTAAAGCCAAGAAGCAAACAAAACAAAAAACATAAGTGTTCAATTTGAGAGAATACTGTCCCGTCAAAACGTGTCTATGATGACCATGGTGATGTTTGTCTTTAGCTTTAAACAGCATCATCACTGTACTATATGTCACACTGCTAAATGCACAGATAGAACTTGTAAATGCTGTTCATGAAAAAGCAGAATTTCAAAAGTACCTATACCCAAAATGGCTGGTGACCAGTCTGCCAACTTTCAGCCTGACCAGCTGTGACCAGTGATTGGTACATCAAGCACTCAGAAGTCTTGATTTTATTTTTATTGTTAAATACAACATGCACACAGCTCTAAGATATATTTTTCTTTCTTTCTTTCTTTCTTTCTTTCTTTCTTTCTTTCTTTCTTTCTTTCTTTCTTTCTTTCTCTCTTCCTTCCTTTTCTGGTTAGTAAACAATCATAGCGGATAAAGACATTGGGAGCAAAGTGATGACAACAGACTACCCAACACAAGCAACCTGTGATATCTTTAAGGTGAAGTTGGCCTTGGAGAAACAACCACCAAAACCTAAAGCCACAAACCAACACTTAAATGGCATCACTCTGCTTTACACTTCTAAACTGATGCATTAAATTCAAATTTGCAACATCGGCTATCTTTCACCGAAGTCGGCAGTTAAAAAAACGTAAAAGCATTACAAGGGATACTGTATAATTCCAGGCACTGGATGATTAGACATTATCTGTTGATAATGACAGAACTTCCAGAAAGTTTATACACGGCGTGCTGTTGTGTTACCAAAACTTTAAATCTTGTTTCATGCCACACTTACAACTAGCTGAAAGCCAGATCCGATGCAGCAGTCAGCTTTATAACAGATATTTGTACATCTAACATCGGCTTTATGTCCGTGTCAAGACTGACTGCTCAGTTTTTTTCACAACAAGCAGTGAGATCACCTGAGGTAAGAATATCTCAGTTTCATTAACCATATGCCTATTCTTATGGGGCTTTTTGCAGCTTTTAATCTAATATCTTAAAGAATTTCACCTGTAAAAGGCTTTTTGGATCATTTTAGTTGGCTCTGCATTGAAAAGTTTCAAATAGTCTCATTATTTTAAACTTTGCCTATTGTAGCCTGCTCCTTTTTTACCCAAGACATTAGTGTTAATATTATGGTCTGTGCACGTTCTTAGTTCAGATGCAAAATTGACTGGAGTTACCCGTCCAGTTTTCACTAATGCAACGGCTAAACACAACAGAATGATGTTCCTTGATAATTGCCACAGTTTCTGCTTCATGGCCTTGCTGCATAGTGGTAACGTTAAACATACAGTAGGTCTACATTAACATTAAGCCTTATAAAGTAACAGGGAGGGAAAGTAATCTCATCGCCCCCTGCTGGAAGCGTTTCAACCTCTATGGCAAAATGAATGGAAATTTCTGTTCAAAAAATGATATTTCGGTTCACGCTTAGAAGTTATGAAAATGGTTTCTATATGATATGTGTCTCGGGCAGCTCTATCGATTCAGGTGGTCATATTTAATTTTCTCGATCTATTTGAATTGTTTTTAATGTTTTTTAATAAGACAATGAAAGACTACACTAACCAAACATTGCGTGTACGAGTCACCACAGAGTCTGGCGCCTTTATACAGTAAGCGGCCGGTGAGTAATCGACATGCCGATTTGCTTAGCATGGTTGGTAGAGTATTTCTGAATAAACAAGAAATGCATTCCTGGTTGCAGTTTGATGCAAAACACAACATCTTTATGGTTCTTCTCTGGTCATCTCTTCATTATAATCTTGATAATAATAATACATTTTATTTCAAGTGCCTTTCAGGTCACCCAAGGACACTTTACAAAGGTAAAACACAATAAAATAAATAAAAACAGCAGACAAGAACACAACATTAAAATTAAAATAAATTAAAGTGCAGTTATGGACCGTATGCAAACTGTTCAGATGAATTTTGAGTCTGGATTTGAACTGAGGTAAAGAGTCAATATTACAGATGTCCAGTGGGATTTTCAATAGGATAGTTTTCAGGTTAGGAACACTATCACTGGGAACGCTGTGTTTCACTTTCCCTCCCCATGGATTACTGACCAGCATTACGGCTCAAAAAGGCTTTTTTTAAGGATTTCTTGGCTAACATTTCTGTCAACATGCAGGATATGTTTTATGTTAGTCCATAAACACACTGCCTATAAGCGATCATCCAAATGATGTGGTATGTGTTGTGCTCTGCCCTGAAATGCAGTTTGAATGTGCAAATTTACTACTGTACTGTTCTATACATAAAAATAAACAAATTTATGTATTTAAGTATTTGCCCGTATTTTTCATGTTTTGTGGAACCGATAAGGGGCATCGATAAGAACCGGAATCGATAGAACCAAAACTGACAAAATCTTTACAATACCCAACCCTAATGGCCATTAAGGCCAAACAGTTCAATTTTAGTTTCATCAGACCACAGGACATGTCTTCAAAAATTAAGCTCTTTGTCCCTGTGTACATTTGAAAACCGTAATCTGGCTTTTTCTGTTGCTTTTGGAGTAATGGCTTCTTCTTGGCTGAGTGGCCTTTCAGCTCATGTTGGTACAGTACTCATTTCACTGTGGATAATGACACTCTCTTACCAACTTTAGCCAGCATCTCTGCAAGGTGTTATCCTTTGTTCTGCGGTTGATACACATTTATCTCCTGGAAATTGTACCCAAAAATAAATCAGACTTTTGGAGGTCAACATTTCTCTTCCTGATATCTTGTCTGATTCCTTTTGATTTTCCAGTGATGCCACACAAGGAAGCAGTAGGTTTGAGGTATGCCTTAAAATACATCCACGGTAGTGCCTCTAATTAACTCAAATGTTGTCAATTAACCATCATCAGAAGCTGCCAAAGCCATGACATCATCATCTGGGCTTTCCCAAATTGTTTTAAAGGCATGGAAATCTTAGTGGATGTCAACCTGAAGAAAGTAATTTAAAAAAATCTCTCACATTATTCTGGCATTTAGAAAACAGAAATAATTTTGGTAATTCTAAGAGACCTAAAATGGGAGAGGTTTAGCCTGATTTCATGTCAAAGAGGGGGTTAAAAAAAGAGGTTATGTGTCTTTTTATGCAGTGTCTAGTTTCAACATTGTAAGGAGAACATCAATTTCTTGCCCACAGTGGAAAAGGGGCTGTATTTTTAGCCTTTTGGAGATACTTAACCAATACAATTCAGACAAGTGCAAAGAAACCTGAAGAGCACTGGCATGGCCATGTATGTGTAAAGCATTTCCGAGTTCATGACAATCACCTGAATTGCAAATTCCTGATTAATCCAACAGCTTGCTTTGGTTTCAATCCTCCTTTTAATTAAGTTCTCTGGCAGTTGAAAAAAAACACACATCTGTATTCACATTGACAGACAAACAGATAGATGCAAAATTAATTTTTGATAAATGTCATATGTCATTTAGAGTTAAGCTTTAGATGGTGTACAATACACTGAACGCTGATCACGATGAATCAGCGGGGGTAGTGGATGGGAGTGGGGAAACATTTTTCTTAAAGCAGCTATTAACAGTTAACAAACATATAGAGTTGAACTGAAGGTTTGCTCTGAGTTAATTGAGGTCTGGCTGGTAATTACAAAAGGGAGTTGATCTCTCACACTCTTCCAAGTTCACTGGCACCACATTATAAAATCAGCTCATATGGCTACTATTGACTTTTCTCTTCTGGGTTTAAGTAACTAGTGTAGTTGTTGGTCTGAAAAGAAATTGCCGAGGTAGTATCACATGTAGATATGCATTTAGAGTAACCCATTTTACTAAACAGAGCTTTAAGAGCATTTCTACTGTGCAAAGAGGAAGAGCACTTCTGTTGATAAAGTGATTTGAAATGAATTTCCTACAGTACACATTTAAAAGAAAATAGGACTTTATGGATAATTTACAATGCAGTAGTGTCTACTGTCAGGTTCACATTTCCTAGCAGAGATGCAGAGAAAAGAAATCTTGTGCCAGACATTCTCCATCTCCTACTGAAGAAGAAACTTAAACACAAAGATAAGACTCAAAAACTATTCAGTGTTGGGATTTTTGAAAACATTTTCCTGTGCAATGTGGAAAACATTTTCCTGTGCACCTGTTCATAAAGAAACAAGTACAACATGTCCAGGAGAATCTAAAACTGATCCTTGATTGATTGACTGATTGAGTTTTAACAATAAAATGGAATAAACAAAATTGTATTTGGTTTTTACCGTGAAATGTAAGCTGTGTGCATGTGCATACGAGTGCACACATGCATGACAAATATTGCTAGTCAGCTAAGATGATGAGCCTTTCCATGGTCTAATAATGTAAACAACAGCTTTAATTTAGGTTAAGCAGGCTGCAATTCTTTGTGAAAATTCAAAGATCAGCTCTATCAAAGGGTTTACTGCGTCATCCATATATGAAGCAGAGACATGACTTGAATGCTGCCTGTAAAATTAATGGCCCAATAATGCATTAGGTACCTTAATGTTTGCAGCAGATATATGCACACTGAGTGATGGTCTACATTCAGGAAAAATGTAGCTCAGAGACTCTGGATGTCCTGTAAGAACATAAATTAATCAAATCGCTCAGATCTAAAAGTATCAAAGTGTGCATTTTATATAACAGAAATCCACTGCATCATATGCTGCTCTTTAACCACAGCGTCAATTTTTCCCTTGAGACAAGCACTTAAATTTACCAGTGCTTTTTAAACAGTCCTAATTC
>JBAMYA010000002.1:10226663-10236860 GCA_037176975.1 Arrhamphus sclerolepis
TGTCCTCATGAAGTAACATAAACAGGTTATCCACACATGCGCGCACACACACACACACACACACACACACACACACATACACAAAAAGACTTTTAGCTCATTAAAAAAATGATGGGTTCATCCCACATAGTTACAGTTTTCTACAAATAATATGAGATTATGGGCTTTGGAACACATAATTTGTGGCATTTTAGCAAAACCCTCAAATCTGTGCTACTTAAAGGATCAGAAAAGTGCCTTGAGGACACCTCTAGTCTTATGTTTTCACCCACACCACCAAACCCGCACATATATTATCATATATTTATTTATCATCATTATTATTATTATTATTTTTATCTAAAATCAAGAAACCAATCACAATCTTGAGCTCCATCGTTTAACTTCCCTTTTTCACTCACATCGCTGTTATTGTGACCCACAGCCATTAATTCATCAAGAGCTGCCATCTTGGGAGGATGGTCACAGGACTATTTCTGTAATGACCCAGATTTTCAGGTGAATCTGGATCCGTGTCATTGTAATGAGCTGCAGCAAATCAAAGTAAGTATTTTAGGTCAAATAAACTATCTTCTTTATTTTTAAACATTTACCAGATGTCGTGAAACATTTCATATTGCCAGTTTGCTAAATGTTGTATTAACTAAACACAAAGTAGTGTGCAGCCTTCTTTTAAAACAGTCAAAGCACAAAAAAGTTCTCCAGTCTAATTTCCTTTCTTGATAATTTTGTCAGATTAATATCAAGCCAATTTCCTGGAGCCAGTTCTTAAAAAGAGGGATGGCATGATGATGGTATCATTGGAAAAAAGCAGTAATTGTGGAGGATGGCTCCTTTTGGGAGAAATATGGGCACAGATGGGCTCTGAGGTTGATGGAGGAATTTCTCTGTTCTCAGAGGCTATCAGGAAGCTTTGCCAAGCTGGCAAGATTTACTGTATAAATAGACAAGAGTCAGGAGCAGGTCTCTGTGTAAGCACCAAAATAAACTAATCCTAATGAATGTTCTATTAAGATATTAAGGTGGAGGTTTCAATATTTTAAAGACAAACATTAGAAGCTTCTTCGCTGTAAAAATTCCAGGCTACTAAAAACATCAGATTTAATTTATTTGTTTCCTGTTCACCAACTCTGCTATCCAGTTCTTTGAGTGCTAATGGAGACATAAACTGTTCTTCTTTTTCTTCCCAAAAGATGAGACAATTTCCTGAGATCTTAATGAAAGTTTTGTGACATTGAGATACAGTACTACAGATCCCTTTTCAACATGTTTTCACACATGTTTTATAGCTCTTTTGAAATCAATATTACTGTTTTGTTTTGCCCAGATAATCCTGCATGATGTGAAGGTTGATGGAGCAAAAAAAAAAAAAAGAATAAAAAAATGGGAAGGCTGGCTAATTCTTCTCGCAGCGATTGGTGATCTGTGCTAACACGGGTCTGGCTGCCCAAAACTATGACACGGGGTTCTGTTATGTCAGAGTTGTTTTATTATACATCAGAAGCAACGGGCAATGCATTTGAGAAAGTATCCTCACTTAAGTGGGGCACATTTCACATGCATCACAGTTCTAACCCTCAGATACTCACTCACATCTCAGCAGGATGTGAGACGTAGAAAGAGACCAAAAGAGCGTAAGACACAAAGGACGTGTCCTCTGTGATACTGTGAAGGACTTGGGGGTATTTAATGACCTGAAGGAGGAGCTTGTGTTTTAGTATTTTGCATAAAAGGACAAATATAAATTACAAGGGTTTTTATATTTCTCCTGTTCCAGAATTATATCCTTGCCATCTGAGAGAAGGCTTTAAAATAGCATCAAGAAGAAAAAAAAACATCTTACATAACACTGAAACTAATGAACAATATGAATTAACAAAAGAGAAAAATCCACACGGGGACAAACCAAAAGCTCCAAAAAATATGGTATTCAGACTTCTCAGTGGCTAAAATAGTGACATGAAATTTTAAAATCTCAATAGGCAATGGAGCCCAACTCACATCTGTGCCTAATGTCCTCGACGTGTACTTTTAAAAAATACAAGTGAAAAGTGGAGACCAGTGTGCTGAAAGCAGACTTGGAAAAAAAAAAGAAAAGAAAAGAAAAGTCACTTCTGCAATTTTTGTATTATTTAGAAACCATCAGAAGTAAATATGAAGCAACATGACACTGGACTCAACACATTACAACTGTAATTCCAGATGAAAACCTGCTTGTGGAGCAGAAGTGTGTGAAGCCACGATGGCCAACCAGTGGCAAAGTAAAGTTGGTGTGTGTTTATCTATTTGCACGTGAGGGATAGTGAGGAAGGATCCCTATTTATCTCTTGCATTACTGCAGTCAATCCCAGTCTCTTCATCACCAGCAGCATGTGCTCTGTGAGATTTAAAATATTTAAATCTGTAATCTGTCAGCATTATGAGGTTAACACACACCCGCAAGACTGGAGTCCTATCCGTCATTTTGCTTTCTACTTCACATGGTCCCGCATATATCACAAGGACCTGACACGGCCTTTTGTCGTTCTGGCTGCAAAAGACTTTGCGGCCGGTGTCTGTAATTTCTCAACAGCGGAACAGATGTGCTGCTGCACTCTGGGGAAAAATTAAGGGAAATGCATGAAGCTGAAAACAGAGGAAGAAAAAGGCTGCAGCAGTGTGAAGCGCAAAGAAGCCTTTAATTGTTTCCCCAGTGAATGTGACCCAGTGACTCTAGAGGAGTTCTTCCTTGTTCTTTTACTACGGGTAAACCAGCATTCATTATTGATTTGGTGGCACAGACTCATACTGTAGTTTTACACAAAATAGTCAAAAGACCATTGCGTCAGTTTTGTGCACAACTTACAAATACACCACCTTTCACCTTTCTTACACACAATCCAGTGTTAAAGCTCTGATTTAATAACCAGAAGTGAATAAATGGAATGGGATTAAAGCCTGATCGACACTGACCGTATGTAAATATTAGGTGGATGGAAGACACTCCAACGTAGCCCATTTAGGCAGCTCCATGTCATGTCTTCATACGACAGGCTTTTGCTAAGCTCCTTAAGAGCCTGCCCCAGGGGATCCATGGTAGGCTGGAGGTACTGACTCAGGCCTTATCTCTATTAATTTACCCGATGAATTAGACGGCCCCTCATCTCTGTGTACCGTCGGACCTACACAATGCTCACTCCATGTTAAGAAAATGAGCAGAGAAAGAGACTTATTGGATAAGAAATGGGGGAATTGTCAGGAGAAAGGCACACACTGTCACATAAACTTCACCTGGACGGTAACTGTCAGCACTGGGATTAGAAAGTGTTGACTCCCTGTGACTTGTTTTTATACTTTAAGGATGGATTACGTCAAAAAAAAGGAAAAAAAAACAAACATATTTGAATCACATGGATTAAGTTGCACTTTCTGAAAACAAACAGTCAGAGCTTCAACACATCAACTTCAGTCAGTAAGAAGAGAATGGTTGTTATTTTCTTTTTCATTTGAGGTTTAACTCCAATATTTTTGCTGAACATTTTAAAAGGGAAGAGAGGCGGCAAGTCATATGGATGTTTAAAGGACACTTGCTTCTCACATCATGCTGTTTATGAGCCTGGTGGCACCTTGCATTTTACAAGGTACCTGGTTAATGTTATGAAGCCGTGCATCTCAAGACAAACATTTCCTGATCCCATCTTCCACTCACATGCAAGCCTGAAAGACTCCTGACGCTTGGTCTCCATATTCTTTTTTAGAGTTTAAAATTGAGCGTCAGCCAATAAAATTGTGGCTACACAGGTAAAGCTAGCCAAGTAAATCTCACACGAGGTGGGACTGTTTTAAAGCATGTTGCACCTGTTGTACATTTGATGTTTTAGCATAAATGTGGTGCCTGCATCAAACCAACAATAAATTATAACAACAGAAAACAGTGCATTAAAAAGCAAAGACACGGCTCTATGGACATGGAAAATGAAAAAAAAGGAATAAAATGTAATTGTCCAAGGAAGTCCACCAGCTTGGAAACCTTTGTATTTTGCCTGGTTGCTTATCCATAAATAAATAACTCATCATCACAGTGACGCTGACAGGAAACTGCAACAGTTTCCAAAGTAAAGTTATATACAAAACATGGACACACTGGTTCAGTGCATTAAAACTTGCACCTCAAAGAGAAAAGAACATTTTTTTGTTGTTTTGGTGTTCAACCCAAATGAAACAAATTCAGTCATATCCCAAATTGAGCAGAAGCAAGCCTGAAGGATAGCTTTGTTTTTGAGAGCCTGCTTCTGTTCCTATCATGACTGCACCCTTCTCTCTTGCTCCCCACAGTTCTCTGTGTGAGATTCATTTTTAAAAAGTCTAGTTTTCAAACAGGAAAACCATGAAAAGTATCCCCTCTCTGCCGACGCAAGTTTGGTTAAACCTCTGATTTGAACTCAGCGTGCATTGTCTGTGTATTTTTGACTGTAAATGGCTTAATTAATAAATAATTAATAAGTGGATAACTTCTGGCAGACAGTAAGTGGATACATACTGTGTGACATCTGCTTTGTAGTTAGAATGATGATGTCCAAAATAATCTTGTTTACTAAGCAGACACTGGTCTTTGGCAGAGAAATGAGCTAGTCAGGGGAGATGTCTGTTAAATATGTTATGTGTAGTACACTTGAGGCATGTCTTTGTGCCTGGGGCCAATATCACTTTGTTAGTTACACAAAGACTTTCTTTTTTCAAACTGATCAAATATACCCTCTGCTTTTTTAAATTCATTATTCAAATGACACTGATGAGAACTAGAAAATTGTCAATCTGTATCTTTTTTTCCCCCAACTCTGTCCCTGAAGGTTTGATTTGATGACGATCAAAATGCATCCATCCATCCATCCATCCATTATCTATACCCGTTGTTTCCAGTGCAGGGTCACGGGGGTCTGCTGGGGCCTATCCCAGCGCTCTTCTGGTGAAAGGCAGAGGTACACCCTGGACAGGTCGCCAGTCAAAATGCATCCTCTTAGGCAAATATAAAAAGACAGGTTGATCCTCCTTCATTAGTCACATCACAGCCACACCTCTGAAGGACAATTGAGGATTTCAACCCGTCTGTCCAGTTACTCAAACTTGAATTTTCAATTGTTTTTTTTAGCCCAATCAAAGATTAGGAAAACAATTTTGATAATGACAAGCTTGTTTTTTTTCATGTTAAATGCATTGCCCCCTTTTTCCTTTATGTTGCCGTCTCACAGTTTATAAGCACTGGCTGCAACATTACTAGGTGTTGACGTTGCGGACAAAAGAACCTATTACCCATTCTCTCCTGAGACTGCACTGTGTGTTGAGTTCAGCTCGAACCAAAGTAATGGAAAGAGGGCTTTTGGTCAACAAGAGAGGTAAAACTATTTCGCCTGTTCTAAAAGCCTTTTCAGTCCAAAAAGGTCCAACAAACGGGAGACTTCCAAATATTGCTTCATTAGGCTTCCAGAGTCAGTGATAGCCTTGTTAAATGACTGTGATTCTGCCATTTAATGTGTGATTTTGTCATTTAACACTGAACAAAACAATCAGGATTGTGACTTTGCGCCATAATCAAGCACATCCAGTGTTCAGTTGATTCATTGTGTTGATGCACAGCTTGACTTGTTTTCTTTTTGCCTCATCTTTTTTAACTGAGGTCTGCACTACAACCGTCATGAAGTGGTACTGAAAAAAAAAACTGAGCAGCTCTGAATTATTTACATTTTAAGAGGTAAAATGTGAAAGAAAGAATTTTTAATCTTAACCAAACCTCTGCTCTTGTGATGATTTAAAAGACGTCAGTTTTAGTGTTTCTGAGCTGCCTTTATCTTATTTGCTGCCTTCTTTGAGAGCCTGTGACTTTCCAAGTGGTGAAAGCAGTGCTTTAATGACCATGGGCTCTGCCTCCACTGCAGAAATAGGCAGTGATTGGACATATTTTCCGAAGGTCAGAGGTAACCATTTGGGAAATTATTCAGTTCCTGCTCCTACTGCTCCACCACAACACAGCAAACACAATGAAGAATATTAGAAAATACAAATAACCTTCCATAGTCTTCCTCATATGTACATCAACACATTTCTGCATATACACAGAAGATCAGGCACGCTTGCAGACCTCTGCTAATGTGTCTGTTCAGGAAAGCAATAACAAGAGTGTGCTGAAAGAGATGCTGAAGGCTAAAGAACAAGAGGCCTCTCGGGCCAGAGACCAATGAGAGGCTCATCCATGTTAAGTTGGGCCAAGACATACTCAGGTGTATTCGTTTTAGGTCAGGACGAAGCCTCGCTGACCTTTGCAGCAGACAGAGAGTCTCATGGAGCTTTTCTTGAGCAGCTCAGAGACTCACATGGGGAAACAACAGACTCAATGCTGCACTTTCAAAAACATGTGTGTTTAAGAGCGTGTCGACCACCTCTTGATGACCTGAAATTTCCAATGTAATCTGGCTAGCAAATGAACACTTTCAACTAGCAGCGCTCTCTGTAATTACTCTCCAGCAGCTCAAACCGAAAGCTCAGTTTTTCTGTAAATGAAGCCCCATAATTGTTACACAGCACAAGTAAATCTGAGAAAATGTCAGAAAAAGAGCGATGGACGGATAATAAAACAGCAGGGAACTTGAAAAATAGCACTTTACTGTGCTGGAATACAAACATGGATGGGCCAGAGAGAGAATTAACACGTAGCAGCAGTAGCAACATGTATAATCCCTCACATGATGTTGTGGAGCCACATATAATTTGCCATAACAACATTTGTTTGCAAATCAAAAGAAAATATAGGGGGTCTTAATCAAGTTCCATTAGATGATTTTTTTTTCTTTTGTGTGTCTGCATGTGCATAAAAGAATGAAGAGAGTCCATGTGTGTTTTATTATCTTCAATTAAGAACCTCTTTTATCAAATGTGTGCTACAAGGCAAATAAAAGACGGAATAATTTTCCACAAAAACGCTGAGAGCTCAGGAGACACGTTGCTTATTCACCTTATCACTATGACAACTCTTGCTGGACATTTTCACTCCATCCTCTCTCTTTGGAATTCGACTCTTAGTTAAATATTCTTTCTAGCATTGACTACAATAAGACTATTTCTAAGGGACGCCTTGTGTCCAGGAATGTCACATTGTCAGAGAGCAGACATATGTAGACATATATATGAGGCCTGAGGGATCATTACAGTGATTAATACACTCTTCTTCAAAGCAATTTGTGCAGCTTTTAAAGGGATTAAAGGTCTGAAAATTGGAGCCATTCACAACAAAAGGAATGGAGCAAGTCAAAAGATCACAGTTGTGAAATGAGAAAGTTTAGAATTCATGAATTACAGTTTAAGATGGACATGAAAATAATGAATCAAAAGAATACAAGATCCTCTTTAATTTACTCAGTCAGTCTGAATTACAGAGCCTGGACGTAAGGCGACACCCCCAGTTTAAGCCTTGTGTTTGAACAGCTGATGATATGCAAGAAAATAATTTACTCACAACGCATGAGGGGGAAACTTGAAAAGAATAGGGAAAACAGCCAATTCCTACATCGGCCATGCCCGTGGCAGATTATCCTGCTGCTCCTCATCTCAGACAAAGCTCGCTTCAAACTGGCGGTGAATGACCGCCTTTCAGAAACCGATGATTTTTTTTTTTTTTTTCAACCTTGTGTGAGAAATCTCTCTCAAGCGCTTTGGACCTTGCTATTTCACAAACAAGTCATCGGGCTATTTAATTTTGCTTACGGGGAATAGCGATGACGGAGAGCTCGCGCGTCATTGCTCCATCACAAGATGCACAAGATGTCTTTATACCCAAGTAACAAGTGCCCCCGAACATTTGTCGGAAGCATTTCTAATTATTATTATTATTTGTCACTGCATCGACGCTTGCATTGCAGTGTTCATTATAGCCCGTAGCGAGGAACATATGTCGCTGTGGATGCAAAGAGATGAACATCCTCTGCTGACACTCGGGGCAGTCCGTTCAAGTCACTAAATCCACGCGCCTTTTCAAAGTATTTGTGCTCCGGACGGTGTTGCAGCGCTGCGTCAATTTTGCATTACAGCACACAACTCTTTATCTTTGAGGGTAAAACAGCAGCATAAGTCACGCAGTTTAAATCCAAGTACCCCTCTATATCCAACCCCCCCGCATCTTCTTGAGCCGCTCACCACGCAGAAAGAATCAAGTATCATGAAATGACTCACCTGCCTTGTCGAGGTGTAAATCCCCCCATGCCTTTCTGAAAATGAAGGTGCAGGACAACGTTTGACCGCCTCGGGGTCTTCACTTGCAGTCGGGTTTGTAGCTTATGTACTCCAAATATCCGTGTAGTCTGAACACTGCTTAGATTTATTTTCGGGAATGGCCCTCCTTTGCAGCGATAAGGTCTCTCATTATCCTCTCTCCGCTGGCATATTAATGGGCTTCTCCCATGCTGTTATAAGGATTGATACTGTTTTTCCGGAGGAAGCTATCCTCCTCGTCCTGGTGCGTTTTGACGCTTTTGCCTTGACTCTTCTTGGGCTCAACAAGAGCTTCGCGGGTGCGCGCCGCGCTATCCCGAGTGGATATATTCGTGAGCGCCAACTGGAGATGGAGAAGAGTTACTAGGTAACCAAGGGCGCACGCATCATACATGAAAAGGAGGTGGCGATTTATGCCTTCCTTCTTTGACGGTCTAGAAAAAAATAATTCCTTTTTCTTTCTTCTTCTTTTTGTAAACTGATGAGTCATTCTTTACTGTCTTACAAAAAAATGGACCAAGAAAAATGATGATTGCATTCTGATGAAATTTGTCTAAAGATGACAGCTGAGAGCAGCCACGAGGTTGTTTTTTTTTTCTTTTTCTTTCTTTTTTTTTCCATGGTGCTGGGAGAATTAACGAATGAGGAGGAGGATGCGACTTCCTCACAGGTGGAGCTGGCGTGTTAGAAGCAATTATACTCCGTGTTCAGTGGAGTTGGAGAGAGAAAGATGTTACAGAATACTGAACAGCCCAGCCAGCAGGTGGACATCATATGGGGTAAAAGTGGCCTGCAAATACGGACCCCAAGTTTCTTCGTCCATGTCTGCGCACATTCTGAGCTCTATTTGGTTTTTAGGTGGGGCACAACTGCCCATGTGCTAAAATTATATGGATCCCACAAGATACCTATATTATATTTTTCCATAGGCTATATCCATGTAGCCCACGGGTACCCCTTATGGTCCCCACGGCCCACATGAGCTTCCCATTTGGAGTCCAAAATACTCAAATCATTTGGGACCTGTATGCCATTTGTTCATTTAAAATACAAGAAGACAAATAGCCTGCCATTAACCCAGAAAATGCTGGCTGGCAAATATAGTGGTTGATATAAATTAAATCCAAATGAAATTAAAAACTAACAAACAAACAACACCTTTTTCCTTTGACCTAATGCAACTATTTTCTTTAGGCTTAGCATTATGATAAGAGTTTCTTCATTTCTTGAGCGCAGTTTCTGTCATACATTTTTAATCCCAGGACTTAATAATCCTTTCTAAACAATTAGAAGTACCTGAAGCTAAATATAAACTTATTTAATGTGGAAATGATAATGATAAAATAATATCACCTTATGGGCAATTCTGGTTTACATTCAGCCTTACAATTCCACCTGTATTTCTAATTGTAACATGTTCAAAGTACTTGTTACATACACAAGTGTTGGTGTTACTGTGACAAAGAGGCTAAAAAGAAAACAAAACAACAAAAACCTACATTTACACATTTATACATTCTGTATATACACACAATAGGTACCCATGGTCTTCTTGTTTTTATCAAGGTTTTAATGACATCCACATTTAGTTTACAGTCTCTTTTAAGACACAAGCTACAAAATCCAGGAACTTGGCTCTCTTAGACCTAAATATAATGGAATCTTAATTGGCAGCTGGAGACATCAGATTGGGACAGTCTCTTTAAAAATACTTCAATCTTTGCTCAGTTCAGAGGGAGGTCACACTAAATACTGACTTTGCTTGTAGATTTGATTTGTCTGAACATTGTTTGGTTTTATTTTGTGTACTTATTATCACTGTAATTTATGTTTGTAGGTTAATACATAATTTTTTTCAATTTTATATGTGTGTAGATATATATATGTGTACATATATGTGTACTATCTGTAAGCTGCACCAAGGGACTGTCTCCTATCTATTTTAAATGTCTGGCCACA
>JBAMYA010000002.1:10236960-10255646 GCA_037176975.1 Arrhamphus sclerolepis
CACATACTTTGAAAGTATGTGGCCAGACATTCATCAATAAACCTGGATGTCACTGAAAGTTTGATAAAACAAGAAAATGAGAGGATGCCTAAGACTTTTGTTCAACATTGTATAAACAATCTAAGTAACAGCCTTTCATGTGTTTTATTTTTATTTATAATCACTGCAATCAGATTGTTTTCCTCTGGAACAGAAACCAACATCAATACGACTATTAATGCCTCTGTTGTGAGTTGAGATCACTAAATTATTGAATAGGAAGGGGGTTGATACCACAGCATTTTTGTTTTTCTTACTGACATTCAAAACTCACACAGTGGGAAACATAAAAGAGAAAAGCATGCAAAACATGCAGCAAGTGAGCAAGAGGCTCAAGCATGATACACTGTTAATTTCATTTCATAAGCTGGTCGACGGAAAACACAACAAAAAAAGCTGAGATGAACAAGTTCCTATTATTTGTAGCTTTACCCTTGCTGACATGCTCAAACACACCATGTCTGTAGAGTCCTTCGTTTTGTGAGTTGAGCCATACAGTGTTGCGACAAGGACAAGTTGTTGTTTTTTTTTGTTTTTTTCTGTCCTCACCAGCAACTCTGTCTCAAATAGATGAATGTTGTGCCTGAGGCAGCTAGATGGGTTACTTCAAAAGCATGCTTGGGAATAATGTGTTTGCGTTAGGAGCCAGTGTAAGCATCGCAGCTTCAAATCAGCGAGTGGTGTCTAAATCAATATCACCGTACACAACAGCCCAGATGTACGATCAAGCTTACAGAGCTTTACTTCACATTTGCAAGAATACATATAGAATAACGGGGAAACTAGCAAATGTAACAAATAGGACATCAGCATGACAATAATTGAATCAAATCATGAGTAGATGCAGTATAATGCATGGATGCTGTACATACAAGGTGAGAAGGGATATAAATAAGCAAAATAAATGCTTAAAACTAAGAGATTAGTCACAGGTTACAATTTATTTACTAACTGCTAATTCATTTAGAACACAATGAATTTGAATATACCCACAAAAAATGTAAAAATAATGAATATATTTAAAAAGAAAATGCTAAACATCTTAGAATAATGTGGCTTGGCGAGTTATATGTTTGATTGAATGTATCCAGTTAGAATGATCAAGCCACGCCATCGGTTGTTTATGACAAGATGTTATATGTTTCATTATAATGATGCTTTAAAATAATAATAATAATAATAACATTAGTCATTGAACATAAAGTTTACTGCAGGGCAGAGAAGAACAGTGAAGAAACAGAGCTATGAATAAGTATATACATAGAAAAACAAAACTCATATCTGTCACATACTGTACAGTCAGGAGGGAGATGCAAGAAAGAAAGGACAATTAAACAAGACAGGCCAGCGGGATAAGACAGTCAGCAGAGCAGTGAAATGGACAGCTGACATTCTGATGACTATATATCCATAAAGTATACTATCAGCAGCTAAGAAAGGGAATCATAAATTTTAGGAGCAGTACAAATATGCTTGTAGCGCCTTGATAGTGTCTTGGAGAGGATATCATCCACTTACACTGGGAGGAAAAACGTAGATAAGAGAAGATGATACCCAGGGCAATAACCTCATATCCTTTAGCATTAAATTGTACCTTGCATTTCCTTAATGTTCGTGGTCTTCTCTAAACAGCCTTCTTTTGTTGTTGTAGATTTTTGCAGAGCTTCTTGATGTTCCCTGGGATCTGTACTATTTGTTATTTATGTATATACACATAATATCAATGTTCCTGTCTCAGCCCCTGCGTCTACTTCAGTCATAATAGTCTGTTTATCTTGATTCAAAGTTAATATACTTAAAAAGTTAAATAGCTTTCTGATTTCATCCAATCCTGAATTGATGCCAAAGATGATTAACAAAAATATTTATTGGGCAGCTTTAGGACTGCATTCTTGGTCAGAGTTGGGTAAGAGGTCTTTTACTGAAACATTTTTTTTCTATGTTGCTATATCACTTACACTGACCATAAAAACACCATCCAATCATTGTGAGTGGCTCTGACAAAGTCATTGGACCACCGATTTGTCTGTCAAACTCAGTTTTTGCTCAGTGAACATCAGTGCGTTGGAGGTGTGGCTTCTGAGGCGAGTCCAAAGGGGGAGGAGGTTGGTTGTTTGTTTTCAAAATCGTGCTACACCAACTCCAGATAACTCAAAGCAAGCCTGGATTACTGAGAAAGAGAAAAGGAAGAAAAAAAGGAGAGAAAACATAAAGTTACAAATGTAATAAAACATCCATCCACCACCAAACGTGATGCTTCCAGATCCTTCTAATCAGCCTGAGGGTCTGATCATGCGGACGTGTGAACTAAAACACTGTTGTAAGTACTTCGAGCATCCAGAAAACCATCAATTTTTAGATGGCTTTTCTGTAAACAAACCTGCCTCATAATGCACAGGGACTGAGTGTGAGGTCAGCACAAACGTTTCCGCATGTGAAAACTATGAAAAGAAAAAATAAACACAACATGCTGGAGTCAGCTACCTCCTAATTATTATTATTAGAAGCATGTTTTATAGTAAGAGTGGGCCTGTTCATCTGACATTTATTACAATGTTGATGAATTATCATAGAAAGCAAAGCAAATTTTGGCAAAGCGTGTTTTACAATATCCGGTGCTCTCAGCTTTGTTTCAATTAATTTTGAGTACAAAACCTTTCAGGATCCTGAGAGCATGTTTATATAATCAAAATACATTACTCAGATTATTTAGCTGACTAATGTCTAATGTTAGACAGCAGCATGTTCTTTTATTTTTTTTTCCTGTATTTCTACTTTTGTACTTATTTCTACTCTTTTCCGACCATTTAACCCCTGCTGCTCAAATACAGTTAGCAAGGGTATGCTTGTGTTCTTTTGTTGCATTTATAAGCCTTTAGCAAGTTAAGTTTAAGTGTAACCTGCTATTATTTACAACTGTACAATCTGTCCTGTGACTGGGTGCTGTGATGCACAAGGTTGAGAGTAAATATTTTACTCTTAGAGCGTCTATAACCCCAGTACTAGTTAGGATGATGTGTAAAATTTAAATAAAAACTAATGTGATATAATTTTCAAGGGAACATGGAAATGTGGAAAACATATCAAATGCTGAAAGCGAGATATCTCATGATTTCACGAGAAAGATTATTAGCTCATTTTAAATTTGATGGTAGAAACACATTCACACACAAGGCTGGAAACATAAGTTGCAATGAAAGAGGAAGGTTTTATTTGTGGTATACCATGACATGTCAGTGAGGCAGACAGTCTCAGAAGTAAGGATGGGCAGAGGTTCACCAATCTGCCAAAAAAAAAGAAAATTGTCTACAGATTGTGAAAGACTTTAAATATCTCTTTATTCACATAAATGATTTCAGGTTAAAGGAACATCGCCAAGTTAAAACAACCGTAGGTCTACAATAAGATGGCAAGGATTATTACTGATCCAGTTCAAGAGAAGTAGAAACCATGAATCCACAGTTTGTGTGACATTGGTAGAAAAATGTAAGGAATTTTGACATGATAGCAACCAGAAAGTGATGTCTGTACAAACAGTACTTTTATGCATTTTTCTGTGCACATACAAATTAAAATGACCATTGTTTGTTTCTGGATCCATACAATAACGTACCTAACGGTCGGAGTTGGTTTAACTCCAGAATGTTCTCCAGAAACAGCCATACGTTAACATGATCCAGAGATGCTGCAAACGTATTCTGTGCTTCAATTTAGGTCGTGTTGGTCCCTAACAAACCACAACTTTAAAATGGACTCAGGTAAACTGGAAAGCTGTCCAGTTAAAATTCAAATAGCTTTTTGGAAATAATGGAGACTGGGTCATCTCGACTGAAGAGGAGAGGCACCCTCTGACTTATTATCCACACTCAAGTTCAAGAACCTGCAGGTAAATGCAGGTTTTTAGAGCAACATTATGTTACCAATTTTTTATAGGGATGGATTTTCTCACTCAGTGCTTATGTTTTCTTTGTGTTATTGCAAATCGAAAATGGGTTCATGGGATTTCTAAATCATTGCATCGTATTTTATTTTCAGGTGTTATACAGTGTCTCAACGTTTTTGGAACTGGGGTTTTATTTCTATCAGTGATGTTATAAAAAGAAAGTCTTGCACGGTTAACCACGGTTGTTTTGTTTGTTTCTTTTTTGTTAAGCCTTTACCAAGTACCATTATTGGTGGGAAAAAAACAACATTTTGGTAAACTGCCATTGTGTGTGTTGTATGGGCCGTAACTTACCCCCCATGGTTGAAAGGACTTCATGTAATGGCACCATTAGCCCAGCCTCCCACTCTCACCCGCCCACATTTTTTTTTCTTTTCTTTTTTTCCTTCTACTTCAATAACAAAAATGACCTCTAAGGGCATACAGATCTGAGGGTTTGTGAGGACTTGCTGTTTCCAACAGCAAGGCAATTGATCCTGCTGTAATCACAGGGCTTCATGGCTGTGTTATGTTAACATGTCGTCTCTTGTGGCCTGGAGTCTGCATGTGAAATGGATTCCTACCTCTTCAGAAGGGTACAGTCATAATCGGACTGCTCTGTTTGATAAAGAAGATATGAGTGCTTTGATCACAGATGCAAGCTCAAAATTACCCGATTATAGTCATGCACAAAACAAGCCAAGCCTTGCTCAAGCTACTTTATTATCTGCATGCATCACTGGAAAGACTAGACTTTGACACATGTTCTCAGGTTTAGTAACGAAGCAACATTTGAATTTTATTCAAATGAATAAGTGCAATACAGAAAAAAAATGTGGCTTAGAACAGACGTTGCTCATATGCTGAAATATGACAGAGTGATCTATAAACATAAAACCTATTGCCTTCCATTTTCCCTCCTTTGTAATATTACAGATAAACTAAAACACAAAGACTCTCCATCATCTTTAATGGATTCGGGTTCCACACGTCAAGACTGACATCTTGACCGCTTATGTTGTTATTTTTGCATGCTGCTCTTTACCAACATGCCCAGACCTGATGTCTTCTCGCAGACAATGACTGCAGTCAATATGCACTGTGGGCATATCATGAGCAGCTGCACACATTTCTTCTGTTTCTAATTATTTACATGCTGCAAAAGAGCAGCAAAGTTTACGCAACAACATGTTCAGTTTCACAGCATGAAAGGTAAACATGATTTATATGTAATGTCTGAAATGGGTTCAGGAGAATAATTATTTTTTGATAAGCCTTTTCCGGATTAATCAGGATCTCTCTTTGTTTGCCTCAGTTATTTACAGTTGGATGCTTTTGCCAGTTCTGCCTGTAACAGATGTCCAGTGTTACACAGTTCTCACGTGGGCACTGCAAAACAATCTCTTTTCCTTTTTGAGCAATTAGCAGCTTGATTATTACTATAATTGTAGAATTACTTCAGAGAGATCTGCAGGTCTTCCAGAGCTAGACAAACTTCCTTTGCACAATTCATGTAATTCACCCTGTACAGATCAAATAATAAAAAAGGAGAGGGCAGATGTAACCAGTGAACAGAGGTGAACTCACGGAACAGAGGCCATATTACAGCCTGATCTCGCTTTGACATGATGAGAAATGATAACCTTGTACTTCATTAATATCCCATTCAGTTCATTATTTTCTGGTTTTTACTCAGGATGATGTAGGGGAAAATGTACTCACACAGACTGTCAAATAAAAGGAAAAAAGGAATCAGAATTCAGGATTCACCAAAGTTAAAACACGGTGACGAGGCAGATTCTTATGAAGATAAAAACTAAATATGTATCCATAAGATAATGATTAAGAAGAGATGGACTGTGAACTATATGTTTTGGAAGGATATTGTAAATATTTATTTTCTGTTTTGCTGTTTTACTTCTCTTAAAAAAGAAAAAAAAAAGAAAAAATAGATGGCATTGTGACGATGATGTCTGATTACAACATTCCACATCAAGGTCATGTCCAAGTAGTCTCAAAGAACAGGTGCTCGCTGGGAAACAGGAAAGTTCAGCAAATAAAGAGCTTCAATCAAGCTACAGAAGCATGCATTTGATACTAATATTTTCACTGCGCCCATGCTGTATTTATTAGGACTATGCATTTTTGAATGGTAATCTTAATGCAATTATCATGCAAAAGGATTTGTCACAGCATGTATTACTGCCCAGGGTGGGTGGGGGGATTTATATTTTATTTTATTTATTTATTTATTTATTTTATGCCAAGTGTTTATTTTTTTTCTTATAAAGGTCATTCAAAAATAATAATTCAAAAAAAAAATGCAACACGCAAAATCTGTTGTGCATAAATAATTTTATTGTTCCAATTATCATACGTGTCATGTATAATTACTGAAGAACAAAGTAGACTGGTAAACAAGGATTGTGCCAACTGGAAATGTTTAATTGTTATGTCTAAAATGTTTTCCAAGTAATCATGTTGTCTAGTTGCCAGTCATGAAAACCCCAATCTCACTGTTTGCTATTAGTCTGTTTATGCTAAAGTGATACTTGAGTAAACTGTGCAATGGGCAAAAAACTGCTAGACAAGAGCTTGGCTCTCATGCTTGGATTTCCATATTTATTGCTTGAAATCCTGCAGGGAGTTCAACTGAATGCCAATCGTAGAGCTGACTCACTGAGACAAGTATGCATCTGCAGCGTATGCCCAGCAATAGATACCATAGTGTATGACACCTGATTGATTTAAATATACAGTTTAAAGCTAAATAAAATACTAGAGAGAAGTTCAGCAGTGAAACTGTTAAACAACAATTTATTGGTCACTGTTCTTTCTATGTTCTCATGACCATGCAACAATAAGACTTTATATTTGTGGTCCAATATGCAAAGCTAATATGGTATAATATAAGTATCTTCAAAAAGACATATGAGTAATAAAACATCAATATAATCTATTTAACTTCTAGAAAGACAGAAAGAAACAAACAAACAAAAATGACAGTTTTGATTTTTTAAGAAAATTAACTGGAAAGAGAAGAATATGTGCAAAAGCTGTAATGTAATAAGAAAGAATCTCCTCAGTCTTCTAAAAGAAGGAACTAAAGAAAGAAAATCAAAGTGTAGAATAAAAAAAGTGTTGTCATGAAACTATCTAATATTGATTTGAACAATAAATACTGTACATACTTGTTTATGGACTACATTTCAATAAATGTAACTGTGTGTTTATTTAAATTGCCTTAACAGTTAATAGCTAATAAATACTCAGACGAAAAAAGAAAAAAAACAGGTTTAAGTATATGAGGCACCATGAGGGACATTATTCTGAGTTTGCATTCACACACACATGTGAAACCAAACTCTCTCACATGCTATACTGAAAAACTCACCCTCATAAAGGTGAAATCTTAGATACATCCTATTGAAAATTCTCTTATACATCTTACTGAAAATTTTCTCATACATCCTCCTGAAATTTCCAGTTGTAATTGAAATGATTTAAGTTTAAACAGAAGTGAAGTTGATTGGTTAAGCAGTGTGACTTAATAATGGAGGTAATGTCCCCACACATGTATGTGTGTAAGTTTTCAGTATAAGAGAGTTTCATATATGTGCAGGGCTGGAGTGGCCATAGGGCATACCGGGCAATACCAGGTGGGCTGTTGGCCTATTTTGGGTTGGGACAATCTTAATTTACAGAATGCAATGATGTCAAAAATTCATAACAGCACCGCCCTTACAGCACTGTAAAGAGCCGTGGTTGGTTGTTTTTTTTTTTCACACTGACATGTGGCTGGCCGATGAAATCATCTAGCCCTTCCACCCTCCCACTGTGGTCTAAATTTTAAACTTATATACTTGCTTTTAAGCTTATATTCTTTAGATATTAGTGTGTGAAACTTATAAAGCATAAGGTCTTGTTTTGCCAGAGTGTTCAGAGCATGAAAAGAGTCCTGATGTTATAAAGTGTAAGCGCCAGTCTCCAATTCGGCTGATGAGCTGGTTAATGATTACAGAAGCGTAAAAAACATGCTATGCCGAGATGATGCCACTTGTCTGATTAATGATAACAGAAGTGTAAATGTATATGCTGGAATGTTACCACTTTAACACATTAAAGCCTGCTGTCTAATGGTAATGGTAAAAGCTGTAAAACCCAAAATAGTTGTTTTTTTTGACTAATGACACCATTAGTGCTAACTAAGCAAGAAAAGTGCTGAAGGTTGGAGAGTACGGTACCTTCTGACACAGTAGAAACTGGTCCAAATTAGCTAAAGACCAGATAGAGGGGCTGGACCTTACCAGCTCCAGATTATACACACCAGCCAAACCAGTGTATAAAACCTGCGGTATTGATGTTGAAGCTCAGTTTCCTCTGCAAAGAAAATAAAGGGGCTTTGCTGGATTTACGACTCTGCTGTCTCCTGTCTTAGTTCTTTGACTCTGTGTTTTATTGTCTTCCTCGAACCAGTTGAGAAACTTAGAAAAGAAAGAAATACGTAAAGACATCAACATTATGACGCAGGATTCCGGTCCACGGACCAGGTGACATTATCCACTGGCCCAGTGCCTGGTCATCAACCTGGCCCGGTTTTTCCCCACCTCACCACTCCCTCTTTTAATTCACTTGAGCAGGACTAGAGCAGAAGCTGGCTGTTGGAGGTCTTGTGCATAGTGAGTGTCAGACTCCATAAACATGGATAAACAGCCACCAAAGCACAAAGGAGGTGTGGAGAGACTGAGGGAAAAAAGGAGAAACAATCAGAAATGTTTGCTCTGATGCAGTATTTGTTTGGGTTTTGACTTTGCTTTTTTAAAATGCATGAATTGAGAGAGAGAGATGAAGGTCTTGGTAAAAGTGCCGGCAAGAATATTTTAACTTTCACCCCTGCACAGATGTGATAACAAATGACATGTAGGCCTAAGAATGTGTTGCAGCACAGACATTGTTTATTAATATGCTGAATAGTCAACCTGTTGCTGTAATTGGCCCACATGCATTAGTCCATGAACACTGGCGCACGCCACTTCTTCTCAGCAAATGGTGAGATCACCAGACATGATGACTTTTTTGGAGGAGAGTTTTACAATTTCATTAATTATATGCCTGTGCAACTTTGTGTGAACAACCAAGGGTTTGTGTTTTTTTGTTGGTAATGACGCCATAGCTACAACTCTCTCTGTTTGTTTACACCGTGTAGGGTTCTGCATGTCCTCCGCATCCAGCTCAAAGCTGTCTGATCTTTTTCCCATGTGTCATCTCAGGGCAAATACACAGATGTACTGTTTTTTGTTTTTAATGTTTTAAAAAATATTTTCAACATTTTTCAACTCAGCTCCATGTTTAAAAAAGATTTTTAAAATCTGATCTCAGTTTTTTGCCTGACATGGCTTTGTGTGGACTAATATGAACAATATCACGTATGTATATGTATATATATATATATATTTATATATATGTTCACTTGTAGACATGAAGCTGAATTGAAAAAAAGCTGGCTATCACCAGAATATATGAGTAGTAAATGATCACATTAATTTTCTTTCCTCCAGGGCATGTAGGCACTGATTTATTTTATGTTTGGTAACAGCATATTTGGTGCGATTGGCATTCCACTGCGTCACTTTAACATTGCACAGTTATTTATGTTACTAGATAGGGTTGTGGGACTGAGGAATGAAGTGCGTAATGCCATTGTTCCACCTTAGGATGTAGTACGAGAAGTGTAACAGTGATCTGGAAAGCTGTGACAGGTGCAAGGGGATGACCTAAACTCTGTACAGAGGGTGAAATAAGCACAGCACAGCGCAGCATTACTGAGAGATGGCCTGTTGTCTGAGCATCTAGGCAAAATACAAAGCCAAGTGACAAACCAAGAGGCTGCAGAAACAATACCACCAGGTTTGCAACCGCAGTGATTGGAGAGGCGGTGACTGGTTGTTTTACAAACTTTGTCTCTTGAATCGGGGCACAAGCCACTCAGCAAACACTGCTAACTTGAATAGCTACTTGGAGAATCCTCTACCTGCTGAAGTCGATAGCTTCCCCCTGCAGCAAGAGAGAATATAGGGAAACTGAAGCCACCATTTGTACAATTTATGTTAGCTTTTACTTAGCATTGTGATTTAGTAATTGCTGCCTGAATAAAGCATTCAGTGACCACAGATATTAGGCACTTGTTATAGACTGTGATTTACTAAGACAAGGACAGGAACCATCTTCAGATGGACAAAAAAATGTTTCATGAAAGCACACGAAGGGGGGAAATACTGCACCTCCTTGGGAACAATGTGAATACACAGCTGGAAAGAGGAGGCAGAATGAAGAAGAGACTATAGCATCATCTCTGAGCTCAACTAAAACACAAAAAATTGCTTGGAGCTGGGAAATAGACACAGGACCATTTTCTAAGTTCATCTGTTATCCAGATATTCAATCATGCTTCTGTTTGAAGCTTTACTGTCACTATTGTTTCCAGTATTTTTTGTGTTTCTTTGAAAATATTTAGATGTAAAAAAGTAGATAGGTCCAGGCATTAAAAATTATGCATAGTGTTTTAGACTTGCTTTGAATTAGGGTCTTGCATAACAGTTACCACATAGGAATTAGCTTTTTCAGACTTACCAAGTTATGAGTGCCACCCCCATTACAAAAGATCAAGACCATCGTGCATACATGAAAGAGACCTCTCACTGAAATACATTTCAAAGTTATGCTGGGTTCAGAAATAAAATAATTGTAGTTAAAATTTTTGCCATGAGAGCAGGCTGGAATATATTTGGGGCTAATTATAATGTGCAATAACTTCGCATAGCCATTCCATATTACATCACAGCATCATCAAACAACTTGTATTTATGTAAATGGATGAATATAAAACTGTATAAAAGCATATGCTTTTTTCTTTGGTCTTTATGCGTATGTGTGTAAATATGATTTGCTTTAACTACTTGACATGGTTTTATTTCTGTCTTTTTTATATGTCTGCAGCTCACTGGAATAAAATTTCAAAGGGAAAGAAAAGAAAAAGAAATTTAAAAAAAGATATGCATACCAAATCAATCACTGCTTTTTGTGTCCATATTTGCAGACACAGACACAAGTACACACATTCCCAGATACACTTTAGAGCATAGACAAGTGTATCTGATCCAAATGTATGCATTGCTGTGTGAACTATGAGTCAATTTTAATGCCATGGTTATTCTGAATGGGCTGAGGGTGGAGGCACCTCAAGACATTAGTATGCCAATGTGTTTAGAGGCCAATTTCACCCTGCATGCCTCTGGAACAAAACCCTCACAGAATTTGAATTTCAACAGAATATCACTTTTCACTGGCTGTTTATCTGCGTCCCACTGGTGCTCCCATTTCACATTTCCAAGCCTGGATGCATAATCACTTTTGTGTCAAATTGTCTTCATTGAGTTGTAATAAGCAGAAAAAGATGCAAGTAGAGAGTGTTTTTTTCTTTGTGTCTTCCTTCCTAGAATTTTGCTTATATTAGTGTTCTTACTTGTGGGGATTTCCTTTGGTGTCTGGAGTCATGCTTTCATGCATTATATTACTGATTTAACACTAAATGATAGGAACCACAGACAGCAGTCACTGTTGTTGAAACATCCGCACAGTAATTGTCATCACATTTTTTTGTTGTTTTTTTTTGTAGAAATGACTCTAAAGCGCTGTCATATTCCTCTTATTATTGGTAGTAAGTTGGGGTGCCTTTGCTCCCCCTCCTCACAGTGGGATCTAATTCCTTATTTAAATGGCCTGCTTTCTCTAAACAGCTTAGCAAACATGTCCATCTACATTAGATTTATTGGATTATTAAATAATTGCATACTGTGATATCATATAAATAATAGAGAGGACATTAATGTGATTTTCAAATGTGGGAATTTAAATATTTTAAAGGCTTTCAGCTATACCTTTTTGAAGAGGTTTTGATATATACAGTGTGTATGCCATGCAAATCTATTAAAAATGTAGCACTTGGCACGGCAAAATGTGTCTCGCAAATACAATTTCTCTCTTTGAAATGCTTCTTGCCTGGAGCACATTATAAATGAGGCTTCGGTGAGCAGGCGGTAACTTTTATCAAAAATACACTACTCTAAATGTTGTGAGCTGCTGTAGGTGTGCACTGTGTTGTTTAACAGCATCCCACAGAACAACCGCATTAAAAAACCTTTGGTCTGAAAATAATGGATGTATCAGGTACAAAAAAAGTACCTAAGAAAAAGGCACTTATTCTACGTTGTTGTTGAAAATTAGGAATAATGGTGCCACACCAGGCGCACTAGTTGTGTTTTCTTCTTCATGAAAATACTGTTTGAACTATATATAAATATTAAATTGCCATGGAATCAGTGTCTGTGGTGCGGTGCACTCTGAACTCAGCAGGAAGGGAGCCTTATAAGAGAAGATTTTTTTTTTTTTTTTTTTACAAGGCTGGTGAAAAAAGCATTAAAGTACATAGAGGAGAGAAGCATGTCAATTATTTATCAAAGTGAAGAAAAAAAACACACAGAGGCAGATGAGTAAACAAAGGTGAAGGTCTGCAGGATGGTGCTGGGAAAGAAAAAAAAAGGACAGGATGAAATGAGGCCACCTCAGAGATAAAGTCCACCACTGATTATCCTGCAAGACTGAAAAAATGTAATACTCTGATGCAGAATAAGGCTTCAGCAGAGTTCATGATCAACTTAAAAATTTTCATCACGTTACTGCCAAAAGCATTAAAGTCTGCAAATGTGTACATGTTTCAGTGTTCGTTGTGACCCATAAAAGCTTCAGGTTAGAGAGAACCAGCTGTATAAGTAGCTAATGTTTTATCTGCAGTAAAAGGCCAGCATCTGCACATTTACGCTTTGTAGTATTTATCTCAATTTGCAAACATGCAAACATATGGGCACAGGCTTTCAAACTTTATTGCATTTATTTTATCGGATCATAAAAAGTATGTATAATAAACACATACAGTCCTTTGTTTATACTCTTAAAAAAGCCATTTAACAAAGATTAAAGCCCACACCCAGGAAAGTAACCAGTGTCACATGTCCACGCAAATACATACACTCAAATTTGTAAGCTACAGTTTGTTAGTGATTGCTGCAAGAATTATCATCCATTCTGTTTAACAAGAGAAGGAAACTGAGTGACCAAATCATTGAACCATGAACGTGGTTAGCGTCGCCTTTGCAGGTCCATTTATCACCCTAAGTACTGTGATATTAGCAACCCTGTAGAGGCCTGGATATAAGCAGCAGACGTAGAGCTCCTCCTCTCCCAGCTCCTGTACAGAACAGAAGCCTGATTCTCCCACCTGCAAAGTCTCCATCTGCTCCCTGCACAACACATCAACCAAAAACAGAAGAAAAAAAAACAAAAAAAACAGCCATAACCCAAGACCCAGGAAAACCAACCTTGACTGGTACAACCTTTGACAGTTTGTATTTAACACACACATACAATATATCCCCTTTGATCCTTTGCAGTTATTTTCATTGGTAACAAATGTCACCAGAATTAACGCTTTCGATAGATCGCTATGATAGTTTTGTCTTTTCAACTTACATTCTGTTTGTCTTTGAAATTATATATCAACTCCAGGACCTGGTTGTGCATCAGAGATGGTGCGTCACATATAGAGGTAAAAAATGGACTGAAGGTTTTGGTTGGATATTAGTTACTCATGTGTGTCTGCCCAAAGACCAAACAAAGAAACAAAGAAACAAAAAGGGAAATAACCTTTAGAGAAAAAAAACCAAAAAGAAATGTGAAGTAAAAGCAGCACTGTCGATCTCAATAAAATCTGAGGAGAAGATTTCTGGGGCTACAGTGAAGTGAACCTTCAAGAGTTTAAGGAGTGAAGACACTTTTACAACTGCAGTTGATCAATTATTCCTACTATAGATTATCCAAGTGGAAGGCAGTAACGACACCTGAAATCTTGAGAGAAAAAGTATTGTCTGGGAACAACAGTGAGAGCAAGAGTGGCACATATTTCTCTTCATTAAGAAATAAACAATTCATGGGATGCATATTAATAATTTTCTCCCTAATGGATATTGCATGCTGAGAAAGGATTTTTAGTTCTAGTTTTTTAAAAATTCAGCAAGTGAAATGATGCGTCACTATGTGACAAAGTGATTTTTCAGGGCAAGAAGAGTGTAGCGTAAATGCATCAAAAAGCTTCAGTATAAAAAGAAAAGGAGACTTGAAAGGGGAGAAAAATGGAGGCAGTTTGATGGCTTCAAATTAGTTAACCTGTCAAGCTTCACCATAAACACGGATATATTTTGACTAATCGGAGCACAGCTGAAACACCAAGGTGAAAGAAAAGGGTGGAAAAATGGGCCTATTTTGTGTTCATTTTATTTATTTTTTTCTTGAACCCATTTGTTTTTGTTCCCGATGTAAAGCACCTTTAACTTCCTTTTAATAAGCTGAAGCTCAAGTGTTACGTTGTGTGGCCAAGCATTAATTTAATTATAAGAAAGTTAGATATGCTGAAAAATGATCTCAAACCCATACAAATAGTTATCCTAGTTCGTCTCGTACCCATAAAATTCGATCAGTTTTGATGGGAAATCAACAAAGAAATGATGATCACGTGTTTGGAGAATAAGGAAATTGCCTCTCACATCAAAAGCTAGAAATCCCTCATTCTTTATTCTCTTCATCAAAAGTCTGAGATGGCATCTCACAAACTCCATGAATTGGATTTGCAGCCTGTATTAGAGAGTAAGATAGAAAGCACAACAACTGATGGAAATTGAGATATGATATCCAGTAATATATATATGCAGTTTCTTCCATAGTGCAGACGCTGGATGAGTTTAAATGCAACTCTTCGTCCTTATCCTGTCAAAGCATTTCAAACATGCTAACACAACTACAAACATGCAAAAGAAAGTCTTTGTTTGCAGGAAGTGGACTTCTTTCAGTTTTTTTTCACCCTAACCTGCACCTAGAAGTGTGACATATAATGTGCATAAATTATCAAAGTAAAGATCTGGCATGAAACTTTAATGAAAGAAAAAATAGAAGGAGCAGTGCAAAAGAGAGGATGAGTCGCTGAAGGCAATGTGGAACTGTTTTAGTGAAGCGTAACGGACAAGAAGCAGGAAACCTGGGAGAAGAAGAACAATTGCTGTGGGCATTTGCATTTCACATGTGAGTGTGGCCACCATTGCAATTATACATACCACTGACTAAGGACATGGCTGCAGTCCACAAACCAAATTTCCAGGTTTTCAACAGAGCTACAGCTTGCCTGGGGACTTGGCAGCTCAGGTAGTAAGCATGGATAATTTCACTGTTTGGGAGAATTTGTGAGCTTCAGCTTACACGGTAGGCAGGAAAATGTTACTTTCACATCCCAAGATACAATGATTTGTTGACCTTGGACATTGAAGCACAGTTCTGTTTGTGAGCTACATCCATATATTTATTTATTAATCATTTATGTTTTTTATTTTTTTTTAGCTAAGACAAACATCACAACAAAAATCCCATGAAAACTCAAGCTACATCAAAGTTTGACCCTCGCCTACATTCAACCTATTTTGAAATCAGATTGCCCCCTGATTTACCTCCACAGTACAGACAGCATTAGTCCGTACCAGGGCTGGAGTTGCTAGGCAACTGAAGACACTTGCTGCAGACTGAAATGATTCTTTGATTCAAGGAAAGATCTTATATAATTCCTTACATAGAAAAAAAAGGTGTATATTTGCATAAGAACAAATCTTTGTATTTAAGATGATTACATAGCACAGCAGAAGAAATAACAGCAACAACAGCGTGTAGAAAACAAATGCACCTCACAAGGATTCATTAATTTCTGTGCTAACTAGAGAAACATGTAACACAGGACTCGACAAATGTAGATTGACATGGCATGTTAAAACTAGGAGGGGGGCGGGGGACCAAGGTTAGAACAAGTTCTGATATCCCGTCTTAGTCATCACAGAACAGTCAGAACACAGACAGAGGACATGTCCTAAGTGATCTTCTTTCTTTTTTTGTCCTTTTAAAGGTTGAAAAGGATTGTACGTTCACTCCAGGCACATGGGTATGGAAGATCCTCTTCTCTTCAATGACATGACAATGCTGGTACCTCGTCATCTGTTTATATCAGCTTTGAGAGAAGCAGGTTGGGGCTCTTGACCTCATCAATGGACATCCTCAGATAAAAACAGGCCTGAGACTCAGGTTACTGTCAAGAGTTATCAAAGATATCTTGGAGTCCATTCCAGCGAGGTAGAGAGCTATCATGAATGGTTCATTGTGCTGGGATGAGGAGGCACTATAAAACTTTCCATCTCTGTCTGTAGCTCCCCAGGTGGAGAGCTGGGAGGAGCATGAGAGGAGCTTATTTTCTTTTGTACACCCCAGGAAGCTTGAGGCCTTAGGAAAGTCAACGGTGTGTACCATCTGTGTAAAGGCGGGGAACCTTCATGCTCTCGACAACTTGAAGGAGTCGAAGTGGATGCAGGTTTTTAGCTCAGGTTCACTCTTAAGGCACGCTGGCAGTCCTGGGACAAGCGTTGAGAAGCGGGCAGGTGACCTCCAGCGGAGGAATGTACATGGTGCCACAGCTAACAACAGATACAAGGCACACCTTGATCCTCATCAACATGGGAATTGTCTTTTCTGTACTCAGTCTGAAACTCTTGCATACTTGGTTGTATAGAGCCCAAGATTAAAGGTGCTGTTTGATGTTTTAACGGAGTGGTCCCTCAGGCTGGGGGAGGTATTTTCATTTCCTGAGTTTGTGTATGGTCAGAAGTATTCTGCCAGAAAGAAACACATTCACCAGCTTCTTAATTCAGTCTTCACTACAACTATACCGGATATATAGTTGACTCAAAAAAAAAACAACTGCTCCTTGTCCGTTGGCTGTGCAGATGTGAAGAATGTTTCATGGTCTTTTGAAGAATCGGATGAAAGCTGAATATTCTTATTTCAAGATGATGGGAGAGTTTGGAGAGGTTTAAGTGCATATGGGTTATAGAACGTCTTTTTGACTGTTTTCCCTTTTATGAAGGGTGGAGGTGGGCTTCCTTTGGCTTGGGTTGAACAATGTTTGGGTTTAGATTGATGTGTGTAAAAGTGGTCATTAGAGGATTTCTTTCTTTCTTTCTTTCCTTCTTTGTGCAAGGTCTGATATTAACTCTGAAATATTCAAAGATCATAAAATAACTTGGCAATGTAGACTACAATTTACTGAAAGAAAATAGATTCTTAGTCAAAGAAAAAAAAAGAAGAAAGTGGTTTGTATGATAAATATGATTTTTTTTATTATCCCATAGATCAACAGAGATTCCCAAATGATCAGCTATAGTATATTCACTCATATTTTTTTGTGATTTGATGGTTTAAGAGAATTCATACCATATGAAATCTATGGCACAGGGTATCTTTAAGCATTATTTATCATAAGACTGAGATCATCATGTGAGCAGTCATGCTCTTTGCGTGTGAATTTCTCAGTTGCTATATTGTATCACATAAGTCATCCACAGTGCAAACACACTAGAGTATTTTGATGATATGTTAATTGTGGTTTATTGCATTAATATAATCTGTGGGTTGTCTGTATCTGGTACACCAATAATTACCATTTTCTATACTGCAAGCCCTTCTGTGCTGTCAGAACCCAAGGGAAATTACCAGGGTTAAAGGTCTGGCAGTGAGAGCTCCATGCTGTGGGTGACCTGGAGAATACTCGAGGAAAACAAGGCAAACTGGCTGCAGGGAAATGCACAATATATATTGCCTGGATTATCTAAGTCATGAGTGGAGAAGCTCATAAATATGCATATTCATTACCCAGTGTTGCATCCTTCTCACAGAATCTATCAGGAAGATTAATGGATATTGTTCAGTCATTCATGATTTACTGTAAGCCTTGGTTTCAAATGTGGGCAGACAGCACCACTAACTGGTCTAAAGCAGTACAAATAATATGTTCATGGTGCAGCTCTCACATTTGACTTCAGTGGCATTTTAATTGGCACTATTCTTTTATGAACAGCTCATAGCTCCCTTTAGTGTTGCTATAACAGTTTAAGGTGCAATTTCCATGCTTTATTCTCACAGCTTTAAGGGAATTAAAAAAAAAAATTATCTGATCGCAGCCTAATAGCATATTTAATGTTACTGGAGAAAACATAAAATACATGTACAACTCAAATTAATGCAAAAGACTAAATGTACAAAATATGGACTTTGTGATTTCTTCAAGCAAATATTTATTAACCAAAAAGCCAATTAACTGTTAAAGTGATTTGTTGAACACTAGGTGTCACTGTGTGACCACCAACGGTGATCAGTGCTCCAGCTGGAAACAGTGGATGTGAATTATGAACAAAAAAAAATATAATGTTTTACAGCTGCAGTGCAACTCTGACATATTGATTCCAGACAGGTGGGAAGCAATGCTGCTCTCCAGCAGACTTTGAAGTAAATGAATAAACGGTCTGACCAACATTCACCCCACAGCAATCACACAAATGTGCATGTGCAGGCCTTAAATAACAACAGCACTAAACAAAACCTTGTGTGTATTCTTGCTTTCATATGTCTATTTGCTGTTTGTTTTTGTTTTCTCTCTCAACATTTAAATACTACTGTGACATATTTAAAGCTGAGTTAATGAGAAACAAATTCATCTCAAATCTTTTTAAATCAGCTCCATGTCTTGTCT
>JBAMYA010000002.1:10255746-10270248 GCA_037176975.1 Arrhamphus sclerolepis
TTCCTTTTTGATAAAGCCTTTAACTCTGTAGTCTCTTAAACCACCTCCTAGTTATGCTGCTATAGGCCTAGGCTGCTGGGGTCACCCTGTCTGTCTGATCTCAGTCTCAGATTGTCTTGAATCATTTCATAGAATCAACATTGTCTATCTTCCATAGTCTCACTCCCTCCTTTTTCAGGTCTTTTCATGATGATGTTGCGCTCCCCTTGCCTCCCAAACCTTCCTTCTTCTAATCGTCCTGGTGTTACTACTTTGCTAAGTAGAACAATTTTCCTGATTATTGTACAAGCTGATGGTATTTTGTCTTTTTTCAGTTCTACATTGTTAATAAACATCAGTAAATGGAACTGGAGTCTTGCATTCAATCAATGAGCAGCATAGTTAGCATAACCTATGCTTGTGGTAACAAACCATTTGTTGGCATCATAGAGGAGATACACTAAAAAAGCTCATGTTTGGTGGCAGAATAGGTAAGCATAAGGTAAGCTGAACTAAAGTAGCTAGCTTAAATTAGTTAGCATTATATGTTACCATGAGCTAAGTTATGCTAAAAAAAGTTACATTATGTTAGTTTGCCTAAAACATTAGAATAGGATAAGCTGTGATAAAAAAGCTAGCTTTCATTAGTGAGCACATAGGTTCGCAGGAGCTAAACTGTTCTAAAATAGCTAGCTTTTGTAAATTAGTACCATAGTATAGCATGAGCTAAGATGTGCTAAAACACCTCGCTTACATTGTTAGTAACAAGGATTAGCTTGAACTACCCTTTTGCTAAAATACGTATTTTATGGCAGTTAGGGTCAAAGGTTACTAAGAATTAAAATTAGCTAAAATAGAAAGGATAATCTGTTAGCATGACTTTAGCTGTGCTAATAAAACTACCTTATGTCAGTTAGCATCATAAGTTAGCGTTAGCTAAGTTAGATAGTATAGTACAACTGAACTTTTAAATCTATGAGCTTAACCTATGCTTATGCTAACAGACTGTTGGTTGGTACTAGCATGAGCAAAGCTTTGCTAAAATAGCTAGCTCATCTTACTTCACATCATAGGTTAGCATGATAGCTAAGCTGTGCTAAAATAGCTAGCTTGTGTAAGTTATAATAGGTTGTTGTGCTAACTTGTGCTGAATTTAATTTGAAATCAATGATTTGATCTAACCTTTTCCAAAATAGATATATCATGGTAGTTAGTGTCAAAGATTAGCGAGAGCTAAACTATACTGAAAAAGCTGGTTTACATTAGCTAGCATTTAGGTTAGCATAGGATAAAGTGTGCTAAATTTTTGTTGGCATCACACAATAGTATGAGTTGTGCTAAAATAGACAGCTTATGCTAGATAGAATCAACACTTAGCTTGAGCTAACCTTTGCTAAACTAGGTATCTTAAGGTGGGCTGGTGCTTAAATAGCTATATAAAATATTAGCATCATAGGTTAACATTAGCTAAAATAGCAAATTAGTTAGCTTCTGGTAACTGAGGTAAGGTTGCTGTGTTCCAGCTGACTGCTGGGTGTGGGATGGGGTTAATGTTAGGGTTAAACAGTGCTGGACGGGTTAATCTCCTGTGAAGACGGTGATGATCAGAGCTTTTAACACCTCTTTAGAAAACTTTAGTTTAATTCCACTTTAACTCCAGTTAGCATGTGGCTACCTTACTCCCAGTGTAACACTACCTAAACCACAAAAGTTTAAGTTTAATGCAGAGTGAGACCACTGTGTCAGAACAAGGAGAGGAAATAAACCTGGTGGGAACTGGAAGTATGGCACAACATCAACATTAGTCCTACATGATTTTTATTAATGCAGAAGAGAAGAAGGCCAGCCACTCCTGAAAGGCTCACCTCTGTTCCACGTTTTTTCCATATGTGGATAATTCTCACTGTGGTTCACTGGAGCCCCAAAGACTTAGAAATGCTAAGTAACCCTTTAAAGTGAAGCAAATCATGCTTCCAAAACCACTGGAAGGAGGAGTTTGGCACCTACATCAGAGATAACAGAGGTTCCTGTAGGAACTTATCACATGACTTTACTGAAGCAGGTTGAAATAACGCATAACAGCCTCAAATCTGTGCACAAAGTTTTGGTATAACAAAAAGCTGAGACTCACCAGCGTAATTATTAGGCTAAAACCAACATCACAGACCCATAACCATGAAGTTAATCAGAACTCAGACCATCGACAAGCTGGTAGGATGTGATAAGCCCTCAGCTGTGAGGGTGAGTGGAACGGAGCAGGTGTACCCTAACTGGCAAATGCTCATATTGATTTTAGAGTTCAGCTGAGGTCAGAGAGCAGTGTTGATCTAAGATCAGGTGACCAAACAAACTGCAATGACAGACCTCTACCCAGAAGTCCACGGAGCTGTTCTGAGGACAAAAACACAAATGGGGTCAGGAGGCTCTGGGGCTGGGGGGGTAGTTGTGAAAACCCGGAGGGTTACTGCAGTTCAAGTGGAGCTCATTCACACAGCAGGACCCCCCAGGTTCATATTTGGGGGGCCCTGCTTTCTTAAAACACCAATGTGATGGAGGATGAACCGTGATGGTGCAGTACTCTGTTAAGAAAATAGATCTGTGAACCCAAAGTTCAAATTCAAGTGAGGTTGGAAAATAAACCTAGATAACAGAAATTCTAGTAAAGAACCATCAATTAAAAACATAAATAAAAACTAAAAATCAGTCATAAAATCCAAAAAATTGTGACTGAAAAGTCACAAATATTACAGAAAGAAATTTCAACTTTAAACGTGTAAGATAAATCTTTATATAGATATTTTTTAATACATTTTAAAATTTTCTGGATAAAACTCAGAATTCCTGAGAAAACTCCAGATTTCTGTCTTAAAAACAGAAGAATTTGCCAGTGAAAAACAACACAATTTTGGCTTTATGAACTTGCTGTTTGTGATATAAAAAAATTTGACTTCATAATCAAATTTCTGACAAAAGAAAATTGAGAATTTCAACAAAGAAATTGTCCATCCATCCATCCATCCATCCATCTTCTTCCGCTCATCCGGTACCGGGTCACAGCAGCTTAAGAAGGGACATCCAAACTTCCCTCTCCCCAGACACCTCCTCTAGCTCTTCTGGGAGGATCCCAAGTCGTTCCCAGGCCAGCCGAGCGACATAGTCACCCCAGTGTGTCCTGGGTCTTCTTCTGGGTCTCCTCCCAGTGGGACATTCCTGGAACACTTCCCGAGGGAGGTGTCCAGGGGTCATCCGATACAGATGCACGAGCCACCTCAGCTGGCTCCTCTCGATGTGGCGGAGCAGCGGCTCTACTCCGAGCTCCTCCCGGGTGACAGAGCTCCTCACCATATCTCTAAGGGAGCGCCCCGCCACCCTGAGTAGGAAGCTCATCTCAGCTTCTTGTACCCGGGATCGTGTTTTTTCGGTCACAACCCAAAGTTCATGACCATAGGTGAGGGTAGGAACGTAGATTGGCCGGTAAATCAAGAGCTTCACCTTTCGGCTCAGCTCCTTCTCACCACGACAGATCGATACAACGACCACATTACTCCGGCCGCTGCACCGATCCGCCTGTCAGTCTCACACTCCATCCTTCCCTCCACCTGAGGCAGGAACTCTCCACTGATCTGGAGGGGACAAACCACCTTTTTCCGGTTGAGAACCATGGCCTTTGACTTAGAGGTGCTGATTCTAATCCCAGCCGATTCACACTCGGCTGCAAACTGCCCCAGCGCACGTTGGAGGTCCTGGCTCGAAGGAGCCAACGAGACCACATTATCTGCAAAAGGGAGTTGTTCCCGAACTGGCCCCCCTCCGGCCCCCTCAGGGCTGGTGGGGCAAACTCTCGGGAACGCTCAAGTACCCTGTGGAGGGTATAGAGCTGGTCCAGTGTTCTACGGCCAGGATGAAAACCTATCGGAAAACTCTCCTCTCCAGTACCCTGGAATAGACTTTCCCTGGGAGGCTGAGGACTGTGATCCCTCGATAGTTGGAACACACCCTCCGGTCCCCCTTTTTAAAAAGAGGGACCACCACACCGGTCTGCCATTCCAGAGGCACTGTCCCCGACTGCCACGCGATGTTGGAGAGACAGTGGAAACCCAGAATTTCCACTCCGGTGCCTTGCCACTGGGCAGCTTCCGAACTACCTCAGTGACTTCAGCTTGGGTGATAAATGAGTCCACCTCTGAGTCCCCTGCCTCTGCTTCCTCTAGGGAAGGCGTGTCAGTGGGATTGAGGAGATCCTCGAAGTGTTCCTTCCACCACCCGACAATGTCCCCAGTCGAGGTCAACAGCTCCCCACCCCCAGTGTAAACAGTGTTGGCAGGGCACTGCTTCCCCCTCCTGAGGCATCAGACGGTTTGCCAGAATTTCTTCGTGGCTGACCGGTAGTTCTCCTCCATGGCCTCCCTGAACTTTTCCCCAAGCACACAAAGAAACTGTGACTTTTAAAAGTCACAAATTTGAGATGGAAAATGTAAGCGTTCTAACTTTTGATTTGTGATATAAAGCTCAGAATTCCCATCATAAAAGACTAAAAATTGTAAGAGAGAAGTCACAAATTTCGCAAAAATACATTTCAGGTTAGAAATTGTCAATTTAAATTGTCAAGAAATACAGTTCAGAAATTCAGATTTCATACTCAAAATTTCTGATTTCAAACTTTTAGACAGAAGTCACAAGTTTCACAAAATGTGACACAAAAAATGTCCAACTTAGAAATTTAGACTTGCGACAGAAAACTCAGAATATCTAGCTCATTTAAATAAAATAAAAATGTGGGGAAAAGTGAAGGGTAAAAATAAATTTTAAAAAACAACTATGAAAAATAGTTGGAAAATGAAAAAAGCAAACTGCATTTCTGATTTTGTAAACTCACAAAACAGCAGGAAAATTCCATCAGATCACAAACTCCATCCACCCTCCTAAAATGACCCACCCCAGGCACTCCCACAGTTGAAGTTCCTCTACCAACGAATAGAGGCTGCAGTCCCTCTACCAACCACTAGAGGCCGTGGTTCCTTTACCGACCACTAGAGGCTGAAGTTCCTCTATCAACCACTAGAGGCTGCAGTTCCTGTGTGTTCCATGAGAACATCTGACCACTAGAGGCTGCAGTTCCTCTATCGACCAGTAGAGGCTGCAGTTTCTCTACTGAGCACTGGGCTCTGGTTTCAACAGTCAGTCACTGACTTCCCTGTTTAACAGTCAAACTGGACAGCAGAAATAAACATATATACAACCTAGTTCAAAAATTAGTTTTGATCTCCACAGGCAGACTTCACATCAGTGACAGCTGTAGGGGGTGAATTTGTATGTACAACATTAGGTAAATAATTTATTCACCAGTTGACAGTTGGCCATTGGCTCTGGCAGCGCTCCAGATCTGTGAGTAATTACCTCTGCCAAGCAGGTTATGCTTTTGCTGGCGTTGGTTTGTCTGTTTGTTTGCAACATAACTCAAAACGTTATTTACGGATTTTCAAATTGGGACAGCAAATAAATGATTACATTTTAAAGGTGATCCGGTTCACTGTCTGGATCCAGGAATTTTTAAATGATTCTTTATCATTGCGAGATAGGGCCCTTTTCAGGATATGCTTGGTTAAAAAATAAAATAAAATATGGGACATGGTCATGACAGCATCAATAATGTGTAAAAGTATGATCCGGATCATGGCAATATTCTGGGTACTAAGATCTGGAACATGAAAAAAGTTGGGGGTTGTCATCTTTCTCAACACTGTGAGGTAACAAGTACAGACATGCAACTAACACCAAAGTGTAGCTGACAATCTTCTGAAAAAGAAGTATGTTAACAGATTTGATGTATCTATAATAGTTATGGAGCTAGATCCAGAAGAAAACAGCCATTACAGAAATGCCAGTTTTTCGTGAATAACTATTGAACTAATAATGATGTCAATGCAATTCCAGTTGCTAAGTGTATGTTTAAATGGTCAAGGAATCCAATATAATAAAACAAAAGTAGAAGGACTGTGCTGCTTGACAGAGGTCTGCGCTCTCCAAGTGCTTTTCTAGTTAAGGATGTAATTTTGATATTTTTTGGGCCACAGCTGCATCTATGGTGTTGAACAGTTGCTTCATCATTCCCGCTGCTTCGAGCTCAGCGTTTTCTGCTGACCAGGAGGTTGCTTTCGGTCAGGAGGCCTATGAGTCAGAGTTCAGGGAAAAACTAAACACAGCAGTTCTGCTGCCAGTTTCACACCAAAATTACTTTCAAGGGATTTTAAATGTGGCTCACACTGCAAAGGAAACTTTTTGGTTACACCCAAAAGCCAGATGTTCTCATGGAACACACAGACACTAATCACCAGGTCTGAAGCTTCAAACAGCCTAAAAAAAAAACACAAAGTCCTCATAAGTATAGACACGCAATAACACAGACACACTCGCTCTGTAATCTGTGATCAAACTGTGTTGGATTAAAGCTCAGCAGCAAGAGCCAATCAGCTTCCAGCTCCTGCCACAGCCACCACAAAGGTTAATGAGAACCCTCAGATGGTTCCACCAGGAACCATGAGTGTCTTCTCTGCAGACAGTAACAACCATCAGAACTCCTGACTCCCGAGAGGTTCAGTGTTTTCAGTCTGCTACTCCTGAAGTGACAAAAAGCTTTCAGAAAGCAGCACTGATCTGATTGGTAGAGCTGTTTCTGTCTACAGAGGCCCGAGGCCCCTGCAGCCTCGAGGGGGGTCTCCAAAATCAGTATCACCAGAGAAACAGAGCGAGCTGGTTCCCACTGTAGCCACCAAAATAAAGCAAATATATCAGCACGTATTTATCTCTCAAATTAACAATTTTAAAAAGTCAAAAACTCACAAATGTATGACTTCATGGGGCATTCAGACATTCTGACTTGTCGAAATTCTGAACTTTGTCTCGTAAAGTTGCTAATTTATTGTGTCAGAAATTCTCAGTTATGTCAAATTCGTAACAAAATTTTGAGTTCTCTGTCACAAATTCACAAGTTTACAGTATTTGAAGTGTGATATTTTTAGTTTTTTTCTGGTAACTTTGTAAGTATATAAATTCAGAAATTTGAAGTTTTTTTTCTTGGAACTTCCCCGCCTTTTCTTTTCTTCTACCTCTATCGTCTGTCTTAACTTCATGTGAACTTGAATTTCAGCTTTAAATTCAAATTCAGTTTCTGAAAAATTCTCAGCTTTACTGCGTTCACAAGTTGAAATTCATGAGTTTATGACATAAGAAATTTGTGTCTTTACGAAGTTCAAAATTTCAATTATTTAAACTGCAAACTTGAGAATACATAAAATTAAGAGAAACCTGAGAAGTGACTTTATAAGCTGAATTTGAGACAAACACTTCAGAATGTCTGACTTTTGAAACATGTATATTAGTGAGACTTCATAAACTCACAAACCTTTCAATGAAAACACAGAATTTCTGACCTTATAAATTCTGTTATTTTGCAGATTATTCAGTGAAAACCCAGAATTTCTGACTTTGTAAACACACAGAGTTCATCAAGAGGTCTTGTTTTAAATATCCAAAATTCTGCATTTTCTCTTACAAAAGTCACAAAATAGAATATTTGTGAGTTTATAAACTTGCCAAAATAAAAATTCTTCTTCAATTTATTTAAAATTGAATATTTCTGACTTAACAAGGTCAGATTTTTGAGGAAAAAAAGTAAATTGTGACTTTATAAAGTTGTAAATTTGAGAGAGATAATTCAGAATTTCAGCCTTTTGAAAATGAATTTGTAAAATGAAACTCAAAATTTCTGGCTCAATGTACAAGAAAACTCTAGATTTCTGACTACAAATTTTACACGAGTAGTTTTGACTTTTACAGATTTTTTTAGTTAAAACCCCAGAATTTCTGACTTTTCGACAGAAAGGATCAGAATTTCAACACAGAAATTGTAGCTTTATAAACTCACAAATTTGAGAGAGAAAACTCTCAGATTTTTTTAAATCCTAAATTTTCAACATAAATCTCTTAAATTTCTCACAAATTTCACAAAGATTTATAAGAACAACATAAAACTGTGGATTTCAACAAATAAATTGTGACTTTATTAACTCAAAAATCTAAACAATTTACAACAATTAATAAATAATGTGCCCTGTGATGGACTGGTGACGTGTCCAGGGTGGACTCCTGCCTTTCACCCAGAGAGAACTGGGATAGACTCCAGCAGACCCCCGTGATGCTGCACAGGAAATAGCAGGTGTAGATAATGGATGGATGGATGGATAAATAATGTTTGACAGAAAAGTCAGAATTTCAACTCAATAATAGTAACTTTTAAATATTTAATAATTCATATTTTTCCCTCTCAAATTCACGTGTTTATGGTACCAGATATTGACAACAGTATAAATTTCAAAACTGTCGTAGCAGATCTGAAAATTTAGCAAATTGCAAATTTCTCATTGAAATCAGGAAGTTTTTTTTCCTCGCAAATTGACACATTTATACGTGTAAGATAGTTTATATATAGTTTATATGTATAGTTTATATATTTTCTCTCATAAATTGGTGACTTAATAAAGTCAGAAATTATGTTTTTATTGTTGCAAATCTGTAATGATAGGTTTTCTCTTGAAAATTATTTTAGTTCATAAAGACAAAAATTTATAATACCCTCTCACAATTTTCTTGCAAGAAAATATCTTGCAAAATTCAGAAATTCTTTTTTTTTTTTTATTCAGTACTCTGTTGTCTCAGCTGGGTCCACTAAAATTAATGGTAACTAGCTGGGATTATTTTGCTAAAATTTGAACTTTATATGCGCAACTCTAGCCTGTTTTGAAAAGTCATGAAGAGTCTGGACTCACCCATAGCACTGGATTTTTACAAGACGGGGGCCCCAGAGCTAAACCAGGTCCCTGAAAAGTATAAAAAACAGCCCTGCTGGACGAACCCCAACCAGGGAAGAAGCGGAGCTCTGTCTGAACAGAGGTGACCTCATCTCCATCATCAGATTCAGAGTTGATGGAGGTCAAAGAAGTACTGATTTCTGGAAACCTCATCTAAACACTGACCCGCTTTGTTGTAGTCCAAGGTCTCGTGATCCGTTTCAAGTCTGAACGATGTTTCAACAGTTGAGTAAAAGCAGCCAAACAGAAGTGAAGCTCTGCACTGCACTCACCTGTCCATGATGACTGTTTACCTGTCTGCCTGTTTCAGTGTGACCCTTCCTCTGAATGTCTGAGTGATGAAACTCACTGATCAGGAGGACGAGGAGGAAGAGGTGGAGCTCCGGTCGTCTGCGGTGGGTTAGTGGGTCACTGCTGCTGCTCCTCTTCTGTTTCTCTTCAGTCTGAGCGTCTCCCCCTCTGTGCAGACTTTTATCCCCCAGGGACTGACTCCTCCTCCTCTTCATCCTCCTCCTCCTCTGTGCTGCCCAGCTTTCCCTCCATATCTTTCCATTTCTCACATGTTAAATATGTGTTCAGTGCTCTTCCAGCTGGGAGCTGTCAGACTGGATCAGACGTTTTTAATGCAACAGAAAGTAGTTGTTGCAGTCATGTTCAAAGGTCAGAACCTCCTCTTTTAATCCTCTTGGGGAGGTTTTTTTAGTGTTTTTGATCATCTGATTATAGCACATCTTATTTTGCTAATACAACTTCTGATGAACAAGAACATAAAACTTGTTTCACCCTGTCATTATTTAACAAAAATAGAGCCAAAAGAGAAGTTCTTTAAATAATGGTGTGGATAATCTAACGTACCTTTCCATTGTTTCACGAGGACTTCAGAGCTGACCATCAGCAGGTTTGCAGACCTCTAGAAAGCAGATGTTTTGGCGGTTTGCTGGTCTGGAGCATCTGGGTGTGAGTCAAAACACAATGCCAAGACGTAAAGACATCAGCAGTGGCATTAGAGAAGAAATTAGAACAACATTAAAAGATTGAAAAAAAGATTTCCAAACAATTTTGAGATCAATGTTGAGATTAATCAGAAGAAGACTGAATAAGTACAGTTTGTTAGAAAGAGTTTCCAGGTGAAAACCTCTTCTCTGAGGTTCTCTCATGGAATCACGACTGAGGTTCACTAAACTGCATCTGAACAAAGCAGAGGACTTCTGGAACACTGAACTCTGGACAGATGAGACCGGAGTGAAGATGTCTGACCTTAAAGCAACGCTAAAAAAGATTGTGCTCTTTAGTGCCCTCTCTGCTTGAGAAGCGCAGTTGTCTGTTACCATCATTGTCAATAAAGTTGCCTCATCTCCTGGTTTCTATTATGAAATAAACTATGAACCAGTGAGCAAACAAAGAACTTTAGCAATACAGCCTGATATCAACCAAAGTCAAACACACAGGACGTAGAAATAAATAGATATGACTGACTGATCCAATAGCAGCAAGGCTAGGACGCCATCAGACTAGCAGCAGGCTGGCATTTTTTTTATTTTGTTTTTTTTTAATTGGGAAGTGGGGAGGGTGGGGGTTATAGCATTTTAACAGAGACATCTGATTTTAATATCCTGATAACGATGCTGAGGTATCTGGTTTTGGAACGATAGGATGGTTCACTTGGAATTTTGCAGGTTTATTAAGTTGGAAATTCATTTACAGAGTATTTGAAAGCTTATTAAATCAGAAATTCACATTTTTTTTCCCATGCATCTGTGAGTTTAGAAGTCAGAAATTCTCAGTTTTGTGCTCTAAATGAACATGTTTTGGGCCGCTGGTGGTTTAAGCAGGCCCATGTACTGATGCTAGAGTCCTGCAGTGGTTGCAGGTTCGACTCCCGACTCCCAGCCTGTAGCCATTTGCTACATGTCTTCCCCATTCTCTTTCCTGTCTCTAAACTGCAAATAAAGGCCACTAGAGCCACAAAATCTTTAAATTTAGGAGTTTACAGAGTATTTACAAGTTTATTGAATTGGATTTTTTTCCAATAAACTTGCAAGTTTAAAAAGTGTTGCCAATTTCTGAGTTTACTGAGTATTTACACGTTTATTAAGTCAGAAATTTTATTTTCTGTCTCTCTCAATACAACGTCAGAAATTCTCACTTTTCATTTGCAAATTCAAGAGTTATGAAATCAGAAATTCTCAGTTTTTGTCATTTTTAAATCATTAAAGTCAGAAGTTTTAAGGTTTTTATTTTGAAAATTTGTGACTTAATAAACTTGCAAATACTCTATAAACCTGTACATTTGGAACACAAATGTGACTTTTTATAAAGTTGGAAATCCAGAGTTTTTTTTTTTCCAAATTATGAAGTTAGAAAATCTGAATTTGCATCATTATAACTAAAGAATTGAAGCAACATTGTAAAGAGGAATGGACCAAAATTCCTCCACAGCCATGTGAGAGACTGATTAACTCAAACAGGAAACCACTTCTGTGACTTTCTGCTGCTAAAGGTGGATCTACACATTGTAGATGTAATGGGGGGGGGGGGGGTACTCAGGATGGCCCACAGTTGTTGTTTTTTTGTAGAGACTGTGGATTTTAGACAGCAGTAGTCAATCAGCAATCACTGGTCCAAGCTCTTAGGAAAAACCTGCAGGAGACAACAAGGCAGAGATGAAGCTCTGACCGCAAGTCCAGAAGTTTGGTTGTTATTGTGATGGCTGAATTCAGGAGCAAACCAACCCCCGTATACTCAAATATACACAGTCCAGAACATCAAACAGAGGCCCTGCCTCAGCCGTCCCACACAGAAGAAGACGTCTGCATAAAACAAACACTGGAGGGTCTGAGTGTGCTCAGAGAGGTCCTGATAATACCTGGGTCTGCAGGCTAACTCGTTCAGAATAAACATGTTCTGTCACATCCACCTGTTCCAGGTAAGCTACAACAGCACTTGGACGTTAGTCAAAGAAATCTGAGCTTTGTGGTTCTTCATGAAACTGTCACCTGGACTGTTTCCAGTTCACATGTCTCCCTGGTCAGAATGTAGCTTCTGGAAGTTCTCCTTCCATGATGGAACCAGGAATGGTTGCTCTGTGCCATTGGAAATACAAATGATATCTGGGAGGAGAAACAAGTCATTGATATGATGAGAGTGGCTGATGAAGACCGCCCAGGAAAGGAGATCCGATGAGACTAGAGAGCAGTTCAGATTGCAGATCAAATCAGACTTAAGACCAGTCAATATTTAAGATCAAATCAGACTAGAGAGCAGGGGTTTAGACCTCATCATAGGACAGAAACTGCGCTGGTCAAAGTCACCAGTGACCTTCTTGTGTCTTCTGACAGTGGATCTGTCTCTGTTCTGGTTCTCTAGGATCTCAGCGTAGCATTTGACACCATCGACCACAAGATTCTTCTGAATAGATTAGAGCAGGTTGTTGGACTTAGAGGAACTGCAATAAAATGGTTCAAGTCATATTTATCAGACCGTTTTCAGTTTGTCCATGTAAATAATGATTGTTCCAGTCGTACGAGGTTCAGCTGTGGAGTACCACAGGGATCTGTTCTTAGACCTACACTTTTCTCTTTATACATGCTTCCTTTCGGAGAAATGATTAGGAAGCACAGATGATACTTGTATTTATTAGCCATGAAGCTAATCAAATAGCCTCATTAGATGCATTCATTAAAAATGTGAAGACCTGGATGACTGAAATTTCCAGTTTCTTAATGCAGATAAACTGGTTATTGTAACTGGTCCTAAGCACCTCCGTGACGCAATCATTTAATAGAATCAGCGATTTGAGATTAATATATCTTGGAAACCTGATCAGATCAGAGATTGGATCATATCTAGGAGCAAATTAGATCAGGTAGTCAGATTAAAATTGGATCAGATTAGAGAAATACCCAGATCTGACATCAGATCAGATCAGATTAGAGAGAAATTCAGATTGGGATCAGATTAAATCAGAGATTTGAAATATTCAGATTAGAAATCAGAAAACTGAACAATTCAGATTAGGTATAGGATCAGATCAACCTGGCTAGCTTGAATTAAAGAGCAATTCTAATCAGAAATCCAATCACATTTGAGAGCATTTGAAATGTAATTCAGATTGGATCATATTAGAGATAAACCCAGATTAGAGATTAGATCAGATTAGAAGGAAAATCATATTTCAGATTAGAGGTAAACCAAGATTAGATTAGCTGCAGCAAAGAAACCTCTGAGGAAGTTGAGGGCTCAAACCAGAGGACATTTGGACTTTGTGTGAATGGACAAGTCCAGATGGTCTGGTTCCCACTGTGAAGCATGTAGGCAGGACTATGATGATGAGATGATGTTGGACATACCGTTGGATACTAATCTAGAAAAGTGATTGATTATTCTCTAAAGCCAGGAGAAGCAAAGGCACGTATGAAAAATAGAAAGATGTACAGCAATGTACAAGAGGACAAAATAAAGTGAAAACTCTGAGGGGGAAAAAAACATTTTGTATTACCTGTAAATTAATCACAGCTTCTCTGTTTTCATGAGTCTGAACTGTAAAACTACTTAACTACTACTCAAGTGAACTGATAGTAGAGAGATAACACTGACGACATTTCTTTCTTTTCTTTCTTTTGTTAAGCCGAGTGTTCCATGTTGATGACGTGGGGCTTCCAGGTAAAGCTAGTAGGCTGGAACTTTAACAGGGCTTACCTTCTTCCCAGCCCCTTCAGCCACTGTCTCCACTTACAATGACATGGCCCATTGAAAAATTGTAAACTACCATTCCAAACCATATGATGGCAGTAGAGTACCACTTTTGCTCTTAGTCAACAGCCAAAAAATTTAAAGAAGACGTCTGCAAAAGCCAAGAAGCAAGTATGCCATTTTCGGATTGAAGCTGTCTCAGGAAGTACATTTTGGTTTGGACAATATGGTTTGGACAACAGTTTTTGCTATAAAATACAATGGGGCAAAAAAGTATTTAGTCAGTATTTAGTTCTCCCACTTAAAAAGATGAGAAAGGCCTGTAATTTTCATCGTAGGTGTACCTCAACTATTTATTTGCAGATCATGGTGGAAAATATAGTATTTGGTCAATAACAAAAGTTCATCTCAATACTTTGTTATTTACCCTTTGTTGGCAATGACAAAGGTCAAACATTTTCTGTAAGTCTTCACTAGGTTTTCATACACTGTTGCTGGTATCTTGGCCCATTCCTCCATGCAGATCTCAGATCACAGACTTTCAACTCCCTCCAAAGCTTTTCTATGGGGTTTGAATTCTGGAGACTGGCTAGGCTACTCCAGGACCACTCCTTCGTTACTCGGGTGGTGTGTTTGGGATCATTGTCATGCTGAAAGACCCAGCCACGTTCCATCTTCAATGCCCTTGCTGATGGAAGGAGGTTTTTGCTCAAAATGTCACCATACATGGGCCCATTCACTCTTTCCTTTACATGTATCAGTCGTCCTGGCTCCTTTGCAGAAAAACAGCCCCAAAGCATGATGTTTCCACCCCCATGCTTCACAGTAGGTATGGTGTTCTGTGGATGCAACTCTCCTCCAAACATGACAAGTAGAGTTTTTACCAGAAAGTTCTATTTTGGTTTCATCTGACCATATGACCTTCTGCCAGTCCTCTTCTGGATCATCCAAATGCTCTCTAGCA
>JBAMYA010000002.1:10276998-10287443 GCA_037176975.1 Arrhamphus sclerolepis
ATAAAAAACGACGGATAACTCTAAACTGCAGCTCACACTCCACTCAGAGCTTTATATTTGGTGTGTACTGTATGTATGTAATGTTTCTCATTTCCCATGTTGCTCTTTTGGCCAATGGGCCACACAGTCTCAAAGGTCAGTACAACTGCCGAGATCTCCATTGGACTTATTTTTAAATAGCTTATTTGGCCAAAAGAGCAACATGGGAAATGAGAAACATTACATACATACAGTACACACCACATATAAAGCTCTGAGTGGAGTGTGAGCTGCAGTTTAGAGTTATCCGTCGTTTTTTATAATGTTTTTCCATTCAAAGTAATCATGCATTCAAAAGGTCAGAAAACAGCAGCTTTGGGCTCACAGTTTTAGTAGGCTCAATAATGCATAAGTGCATCAAATCATATACAAAAATCAACAATGCTTTTGATGAATATCCCATCACTCAGGCAAACCTCTTCAGCAACTGAAATGCCAGTGTTTTGACTGCTTTCATGCCAGAAGTCAGAGTGAAATGAATCAGTGCCCTGTCCTCAGATGGGCAGCTTAAGACAGCTTAGACATGATATCATCCACTGCTGTCTGGTTCTCTCCTGATTTTTTTTAATTCTTTGCAAACAGTATGTATCATGTGTATATATGTATATATATGTGTGTATATATGTATTTGTATTTTCTTTTAATATGCATCTGTTTTTGATTTTAATTCCTATATTCCAAAATAGGTACATTAAAGCTTTCATTATTTTGTAATGTTGTCATAACAAAGTAGTCAAAGCAAACATATTCTAAGGTGCCCAAAAATAAGGGCTTATCACTGTAACATTTTTGCTTTCATAATCTTCAATATTTGCTCTACTTGGACAGTTGAGGACTTCAGGTAATCCAGTGCTACATCCAAGCCCCCCCCCCTTTTTTTTTCTTCAAGCCAAGCCTATGTAAAGTGTGCAGTTGATAAATACCCACATGTCCCTCAAAGAGATGTCACCTTGAGGGCAGCATGTTGCTCTAAATGTATTTTTCCTTTGATGTTGCACTCCCACAAGTGTAAACTCGCATTGCTAAAGGCACTGATGTAACCCAGTACCATGACAGAATGTGACTTTTGGGCTTGTTGCTCATAATCTGGATTGTCCTTTTTGTATTTTAAACAGAGTACAAAGTGTTTATTTCCTCCAAAAATGTAAGTAATACTTTTTCATTTGACCACACTATATTTCCATTTTGTGCTGGTCCATCTTTGATGCCTTGGAGCCTAGAGACATTGTTGCCACCACTGGGCATAGTTAACATAAGGCTTTGTCCCGCACAGTAAAGTTTTATGACTGGAGTTCCATGAATAATGGTAGCACCATCTGAGTGATCAGGCCAATTCTCTGGCTTAAGTCTTTGGACCTCTTAGAGAAATTTGCTCAGTATTTTTTGAAACAGTTGAGTATATACATTTTAGTAAATTTCAGTCAATCTTTCCTTGAGGAATATTTCTTAAAGAACATTTGTTGATTTTTCGCATTCTGTCACAGAGCAGTGTTGCCAGAAAAGGAAAGGACTCAATAGCAACACTCTTTAAAATAGGAACCAGTTTATTGTGTATGGATTTAATGCAGAGCTGTTGGTGTATGCTGAAGCGAAGAAGCAGGAACTGACTGGAGCTGGGCAGAGAAGGCGAACGATTAGTAAATTGAACTTCCAGGAGAGAATAAATGAAAAACAAGCAAATGATCCAGTTCTTCCCGATTTGCCAGGTTGCTCCACAGTCTGAGGGAGAGGTGAATGCAGTGGCGTAGCGGCTTTAAGCTAAAGGCTGAGAATCTTGAGTTGAATGGAATTCAATAGGTGGGTCTGGTATGCAGTAGTCCCAGACACTGAAGCCCAAGCCAGACAAATGGTTCACACTGGAAACAAGACAGGACATTAGAATATTTCTATACATGCACAGGAGCTGGCCAAGTTACCAATGGAATGGTTAACAATGTGGCAAAGACTGGTGCTCCTGCTGCCCCTAATGAAGAGGTGTTTAACAAGTCCTGCTATCCAACAGCTGTGGGAGCAGGAGACAACCAGACTCTCTCTCTCTCTCTCTCTCTCTCTCTCTCTCTCTCTCTCTCTATCTATCTATCTATCTATCTATCTATCTATCTATCTATCTATCTATACATGCATGGTAGGCCATATTAATGTTTCCTATTTTAACATGAAAATATTTTTCCATGTACTTGGCTTTAGGTCTAGCGGTATGTCAGCCTACCCATATGGATGAGCCTCATTTTTATTTAGCCTGTCAGCTGCCATACTTGGATGAATGGAGAAAAAAGCCTCTGGGAATCTGAATACAAATGAGCCTGAGAAAAGTAGAAAACATGCCGTGTCATAAATGATAAGTGTTAATGTTTTTCTCCCTTCCAGTCTTCTGATGTCCTCCTAGAGTTTGAATATTTGACAGGCCACTTCATATTTCCAGTTTTTGAGCCACAGCAAGGTTTCAGCCCTCACCAGTAGCAAATGACCAAGGGTGACATTGTTTTGATAGAGAGAGTCATGGCCTCACCTGTTTCCACTGCCAGTTGGCAGCTTGAGCTGGCTTTTTTCTGGAGCTCACTATTTTCTTTTTTTTTTTTTTTTTTAATACTCTGTGCACCTAGCAGCTGACACTAAGGCCAAGACCCCTTGCTTGTTTGTTTTTAAAGCAGTTGCCAGAGTAAAATGAACCTTTAACACAGAGTAAGAAGCAGATACATGTGCTGGAAATTTAGGGTGAATATTAGCTTTAAGAATGGAAGTTGTTCTAAACCGAAACTTTGTAATGAGTGGATACGGTAAAATAGTGCTACATATTTTTATGTTACTACTGAATTTCCCATGGGTTTGAGTAACTTTGAGTGTTGAATGAACAACAAAATGAAAATGCAAACTATACAATATGTGACTGCTTCATGGTCAATTAGGACTTTGGGGAAAGCTGATGAGATCAATGATGTTCTTCCGGAGGACAGAATGGAGAATTAAGACATGTTATGAAACATCCACCATTAGAAAACTTTGGGCCTTGTGTGGGAGTCTGTGTGCAAATAAAAGAGGGCAATAATAAGCTCCCCAGTCTTGATAATTGCAGACAATTTAGCAATGAGTAGATGCGAGGGTGAATGGAGCTGGTGTTATCTACATGGGACCAGCCTGTGATAGTAACGCTGAGTCCCTGGGTCCTGGGAGACTAATAACACAGTAGGATTACTGAGCGTTCACTCTGCTTGCACCAAGGACATTTGCCAATAACAACTTTATCTGCCTCCTCCATGCGCCTTGGGTTCTGGCATTTGTAACTGCTGGAAATTAAGAATTGCTTTGTTTTGTCTCCAAGCTGGGGATTGCTGACTGCGGCTATAACCAAGAAAAATATAAAGATCCTTTCAAAAACGTTTTTGATACAACTTTGTGCAATTTCATCATGTCCTTGTCATTTTGCCATGAACTGTTAGATGAAGTCAACCATAGGAGGCTTTTCCTTTTTGTGTGCATTCATAAGTGACTTCAGTCCGCATCGTCTAGGAAACATTATTATTTTTCCAGCTATCTACTCAACTGCAAATTGTAGTTGAGAAATAAAGAGTAAAGATTCTGCTTTAGATGTACTCAGTATGTGTTCAGTAAATCCTTTTATTTTCATAATTATTTATATCTCTCCACAAACTCCTGCATCTACATTAAAAGGTAACTGTGTGATTGCTTTTAAATAGCAACCTCACAAGTTTGCTGTTGTTTACAAAGAAAGAAATATATTTGGGATGTTTCATTCTTTTTAACTAACAAAAGTTCTGAGTACTCTGTTTCCAGCCAGCTAGTTTTCCCAGAAGCATTAAGACAGTTACACAGTTTCTATGATTTTGTTTTTTCCAGTAAAGAAGTAGACTGAGCTTTAATTTAAGAGGTTCCACAAAAATATGATTGACCATTTCAGGAATTATGAATTTCTTTTGAAGGCATTTTGCCTTCAAAAGGTATTTGTGGTCCATTTCCTTCTTTTTTCAAGACAAGTGAAGCAGATTGAAAATCTTGAGTATCAGGTTTTGAGTTGACATTTGCACGCTATTTGATTGGAGCTACCAACATGTCAAGTCCAGTGAATGAGGTCATCATTAGGCTGAAACTACTACATGAATCCATAAGAGCGATAACTAAAAACCTTAGTTGTTGCCTAGTCAGCAATTAAAAAAAGCAGAGATCAGCTCAACAACATTTAAATGCTTGGAGGACCATGGAAGACATCTGAAGTGGATTATCGCATAATCCTTTCTTTGGTGAAAAAAGACAAAAAAATAAAACAAAACGAAAAGGGTAGGCGTAGGCACATTGTGAAAATCCACAATTAAAGTCAACAGTAAATCAACAATCAAGGTTGTAAATACAGGGTTTACGAGTTCCAAACCACAGGTAGCATTCTAGGAAAGCCAGATATTACTTTGCCAGGAATAAAAAAAACATCAAAAAACTTCCATGTTCTGTAATCAGATTGTTTGGTTTAGACAGAAGAAACCAAGATAAACTTGTATCAGATTGATGAGAACAGAAAAAAATATGAAAAAGGAAAAGATTAGCTGAAGTTCTGCCACACACTGTGGCATGGGCATGCATGGCTGCCAATGGGGCAGGCTCACTGGCGCTCATTGATTATGGTACTGCTGACAAAAGCACTAAGATGAATCCTGAGGTGTATAGTACAGCTCTCTGTTCACATTCTACCAAATGCAACAAAACTGTAAGGATGGAGCTTCAAATGATGCTCAACATGCTGTGAAAGCAGCTCAAGACTTCTTGAAAGAAAAGAAATGAAAACAGCCTTCAATGGCCAAATATTGTAAGTCACCTGATTTCAGTCCAATAGATAATGAAACAGGTTGGCAAACATAAAATACTGTCTTCTTCAGCTCCTCTGCTACACAGATATCTACACAAGATCTCCTGGCCACAGCTTTGACAATTTACATTTAAATAACAAAAGTTACTGCAACAAAATTAGGCAAAATATCATATGAATAAAGATTCAAGATCCTAGCAATACATCAGCTCCAAACTGACTTAAAGGTTTGAACGTAATGCAAAAAAAAACAATCAAATTTCCCATATATTCCATATGTTTGGTGCTTGTTCATATGTGTGTGTGTATATATATTATATACACACATATATTTTTAGCTTTCTGCTGCTTGTCAGGATCTGTGTTGTACACTGATGGCAAAGCAGTAGCACCATCCCCACCCTTCGTCGTACCTCAGGTAAAATGCATATGCTCCCCTTCCAATTTGTGTTTTTGCTCAACACAGTGTGTTAAGAAAATGTTCCCTGAAATGAGCCAGATGCTCCTGACACTGCTGCACCGTGGGGAACACCTGACATTAACACAGTGTTCTTCAGGGCTGTCTTTAATATGTATAACAGCCCTTTTCTCTTTTCACAGTGAGGCCCGTCACTGGTGTGCCTAACTATTTTCATAGCTTGAGGAGATAAATTCAAACATTACCTGACCTCCATCCAGTAGCTAACATGCCTGGGGTGATGAAATGAAGCAAGGCAGAGATGTTTTGAAATGATGTAAGATGGGTTTAAATGTGTTTAAACATACTCATCTCTCACATGTCAATTGATTTCGAGTTCAAATTGTGTACTCAGCATTGTTCCTCCCAGGCCAAGATAAGTTTATAATTTAAATGCTGCCTAGGGATCAATTTCCCTTGCTGAGAGATATCAAGCAGAATTCAAGTGACATGCCTCTTCTCTAATTATTGCTTCCACAGACGCTATAGAAAATGTAAGTGCTGCTGCAGCCTCTTCTGGGAACTTTCCATCAAAACATTTTTACAGCTTAACTGTTCTGACAAACAGCAGTTTGGAAGCAAGACACAGCTCTTATGTAACCTTATTTAGCCAGTTTTTCTATAAGGTCAAACAATTAAAATGAAGCAGTAATTGATTAATCCTGCTGTATAGATGTGATGTGTATAGATGTTACAATATAGGCCAATATATATAATAGAACATTTCTCATAGAGCTGGACCAGGTGTGAGTCCTGGCCCTTTGCTGTGTGTCCTCCCATTTTCTTTCTGCCCCAATATTCTTTCTGTAAACACAAGAGCAAGAAAATTAGAAAGTATGTAAATAAAAAAAAAGGAAAATAAAATGAATGGATTAATTTTAAAAATATGCATTAATTTGTAGTGCAGTCTATATGGACAGGCTACATATTTTTGTCAAATTGGAAAGATTTCATATTAAGGAAACACAGAATATCACACCTCAAACCACCTCAATGGGATGTAAATAGCAGGACACTAAAGGGCAAACCAGAACAATTTAGCACAGGCATTTATAGACCATGAATAATATGAATCTTTGTACTTGCGTCAAATTAAACATGTCACCCCATGACAGTCTGGCCCTTAATAGCCCATAGCAGTATTCCCCTCAGTGACTTTTGAACCTCCTCAACCGTTAGCAAAACAAAGAAAAGAAAAAAAAAAGACACCTTGTGGATTCAGGGATGTCAACCATTAGGAAAAAGCAAAGGAAATGGATTGAATGTCAAACCAAGATGAGCTGCAGTGAAGCTAAAAACACCGCAGATGTGTTACATGAAAGTAAAAGCATTGCGTGAAAGAGACATTGGATGATGGCATGAAATGTGAGATGTGACCGACTTGCTGTGTCTTCAAGCTGACGAGGGTCTGACTACTGCTGTTGCGTTGCTTGTTCCCAGCACAGCATGCCTCTGGCATTATTTCATGCATCACTGAGCTGCCTTCATACTAAAGCAGCAAGTTCTGGAAGTTTTTTTTTTTTCTTCTTCTTCTTTTTTTTCTCGCTTCTGCAGAGTTGAGTTTCTCAATAATTTGTTTTCATAAATTCTTGTTCATTCTGTTCAATGTAAAGTCATTACTCTAACTATAAGTATCTGAAAGAAACAACAAATTGTCACGACGCTACAGAGACACAACGAAAACTGAAATTTCCACTTGCTGCACAATGTGGAAACAGAGATAATGTGAATTAGTATCTTTAAACTTCCTTTTTGAAACTGTGAATGCTATTTAAAAAATGAGTAACAAAGGACTTGGAAGAACAATTGTTTCAGTACTGCAGCTACACATACAACTATGCTGAGACCGATATTTTCTGATAGTAATTGCAGACTGTCTTTCCAGTCCATTACAGAACATTCGAAGGGTATTTTTATTGTAAAGAATAATTACAAGCACTGCAACATATGCTGTGATTTCTCTGTGTCCTGTGGCCATTATGTTATTGTCACAATGTTCTTAATCTTGACAGCACTTATTAGCTCCATCCTGATCCACAAAGGCAGTTTCAGTGTGTTGCACTTGTGTGTGCCTGTCACTGCAACCTTTTAAAATGGAGGCAAAAATAGACTGCAAATGCCAGAGATCATCGGAAAAATATATCGCAAGGTCAAAAGAATGAAACATGCTTTTTCAGTTTCCAAAAGCTTAGGTCCAATAATTTTACCTAAATAGTGCAAAAATGTAAAGCATAAATGTAGTACAACATCATTTAAATGTGCAGGACTATTCTGATGTGTTGGGTAACTGAAGTGGTCAGATTCTTATCTGTTAAGCATCTGAGGGGCAAGTGATTCACTCCAAATATAGAGCCAGAATCATAAAGGATGATCCACAGGGAAAAGAACAAAAAGACAAACTGATCCCAGATTTCACGTCTGCAGAATCAATTTGTGAACACATGAATAGAATCATGACATTGGGACAGTCCAAACCCACAGACAAACTGTGTTACTCTAATAGGAACAATCATAGGCTGGTGTATAAAAGAGGGCATAAAGCCACAGAGACATTGTTTTCATTGTTTAGAAATCCCTGTAAAAATGATTTTATGAAGCATTTGTCATGAATAGTGAAATCAGGCATAGAGACCAGGATTCAAGTTGGACAATTTGACACAAGTTTTGAGGAAACTGATTTGCTTCTGAAGCGTACTGAATAATGACACATAATATGTGATATGCTCTCTGCCCCCCTGGTGGCTTAGTGGTAGAGTTTCCGCCTACCATTTGAGGTTGAATCCCAGTTGCTTAGGAAGGGCATCCGGCATAAACAACTCGTACCAACCCAGTCATGCGAATCACACCACTGTGGCAACTTCCAAAAAGGGAGAAGCTGAAAAATAGTTTTAATATGAGCTATGCTCTCAACTGATACAAACCTGTGCTCAATTTGATTGCTGCTTTGATTTCAGTTTAAAGGGGTAAAATGCTGTTTTTTAATGCTGTGACATGTGATGCTTGCACAGGAAATTAGAGTTCAACCTGACCTGATAAACCTATACTTTCTTATCACAGAATATCATCTTTATTTCATTTATTTACCTTTATTTTTATTTATTTTTTAAATTCACATTTAAATAGCTGTCTGATGGCAAACAAACAAACAAACAAGAACAATGTATACTTTTGAAAGGTCAAGAGTGGAGTAATTCAAAACTCCATGTTTGTAAAACTATGCACTTTTTCTTGATATATCCACTCATATAGACCATAGGCAGCTTTGCTGCAGGTGACCTAACATGAACTCTATGCACATGGTTTTCAAAACAGTGATGAACCAACAATAAGATACACACATATACAGAAAAGCATAACACAATCGCAAAGAAATAGCAGTAGAAATGCCCCTATGAGCATCAAATTCTCTGACTATAGAAGATAGCGTTTCCTTTAAATGTTAATCACTGTGCCAACATAATTAGCTGCTGGTCCGGTGTAACACACCATGTCAAATGAAGAGCAGGACCTTCCAGTGGAGAATGATTGCACTTGAAAGTCTGGCAGATTAACCACACATAAGCATAGCCTCAGACAAAATTTCCCGGTTTGAAAACTTGATATTTGCAAAGCAATTACCGAGAAGGTTTTGAAGATTTTGCAAAGAAACTTGTGATTGTTGTGCAGAAGATCTGCAGAGTTGTTTGTGTGAAACTTGATCCAACGTATTGGAGATTTATTTGAATTTATTGTGAACTTTTACATCCATGTCATCTGCCTTAGCAAGAAAGGAAAGAGAGGCTTGGTAAAGTTTTAAATGTTAATGTCTTCATTTCCTCATTAAGGAGAGGGCAAATATGCTGATAACAGCAGTAGACTGAAATAACACAGTTTTTATCTATGTCTTTGTCCTTTCTTTACCACTGACAAAACTTTGAACCCCTGAGATTCCTCAAATCTCACGAGGCCTTGTTTGCTAAATTAATTGTCAAGGCCTGCTCTTTCTCCTGATAAAAGAATTAAACTCTCAAACAGCTTTATCCATTTGCAATGTTTTCCTGTATTGATTTTTACTTGTGGGTTTGATAATCTGTGCCAAACAGAGTACCTGAACAAGGAAGCTATATATGAGACTATATCTCATTTGAATTTTCCTTCAGGGATTAATAAAGTATTTTTGAATTGAATTGAATTATGTTGAGTCAGCAGAGGTAATTTTATCATTGAATTGTCCAGGACTGATTATCACAGTGCATGATGCTGGACATGATACTCTGATGTATTTAACTTTTATAATTCTAACTCAGATATCAATAACTCAATTTTAAAATAATTTCAGATATGTAAAACTGAGATTAGAAAGAGGCTTTATTGACTTTTTCTGATTACTGTGATTGTATCACAACTTAGAACAATAACATTGTTTTAGGTTAGTACAGGGTAGAATGCTGTACACAAGCAGCAACCATCCCACGGCCGGGAAGGAAATACATTTTGTTGCAGTTCCTCCACTGACCACTAGATGCTGGCTCCAAAACGGAGTGAATCACCATTGATTCCCATGTTAAAATGGCAAACTTTGCAGCAGATTTAAATGTATTTACAGTCTGGTTTTGATCCCAATAGTTAGATGTCATATCCATGACAACTGGATTGATTTTTTTTTTTTTTTGTACTACGTTAGAAAAATTTTTATTCAGAAATAAAGCTGACCAATCAAATGCCCAGATTTATTTGACGTGGTTGAGAGTTAGCCACTGGCGCTGCCGTTGGCTTTGACAGCTTTGTCTTGCCTCTTTGCAGCACAATGCCACACAGTTCAAGGAAAACCGGGCTTCAAAGGCTCTCTGTAGGAACCAATGGGCACGGTTTGTCCATAGTTATATATCTATGATGGGAGCCATGATTGCATTCACAGACTGTAAGTAGTGCAGAAACTCGTGACCTGAGTTCAAATTGCTGTCTGGCATAAATATTGATAAAAGAGGTTTGCTCTTCCACAGGCTGACAGAGCTAAGAGGAAGGACAGGCCAGACAAGGGAAAGGAGACTGCAATGTAGATGAATATACAAGTGCACCTCAAACAACCACACACACACACACACACACACACACACACACACACACACACACACACACACACACACACACACACAC
>JBAMYA010000002.1:10315468-10336077 GCA_037176975.1 Arrhamphus sclerolepis
CAGGGTGGACCCCTGCCTTTCACCTGAAATGAGCTGGGATAGGCTCCAGGAGACCCCCGTGACCCTGAACAGGAAAGAGTGGGTATAGATAATGGATAGATCATTTTCAGAACCATGGACAGCTCTGCAATCTCCAGGTACTCCTGGTTTCCTGGTTTCACTGCCAGTGAAAGTTTTATGTAGGAACCTTTTTTCTGTCAAAACAAATTGTTTACCCTTCGCTACAACCATCCATGTATGGTCAGGACAGGAGACTCAATCATAATGATGATGTAATATGTTGGCTTCTTCAGCTAGACTGATTTCTAAGAATTAGGAGAAAAGGAATACAAACATTTGACTTGGATTGGCTAACTTAATTGAAATGAGCTGGATAATACTTAATTATAATAAAATGCATTTAAGTAGACGGTAACTAGTTTATGTTTAGACTGAATTGGCTTGTATTCAATTTGACCTGGACTGACCTTGTTTGCTTCTCCTTAGATAACTTTTGATCTGAATTGGTGGTATAAATAAAACTTTTTTCATTGTGATTGTCCAGTTATGTTTGGTTGTTTGAACTAAAGCTATTTCCGTTTCCATTATGACAATTATGTTTTGCTTTAGTAATTGCTTTAATCCTGTTTTACTTTGTTTTGTTTTTGTTTTCAGTTGCAAGCATGCACTCTTGACAGTCATGAGCACAAACTTTTAATGGATATCTTCAGGTACTATAGCTGTATAGTAGTTCACCTTGTGAGAAAATTTATGCCCTCTGTGCAAATGCAGCCTGTCCCTGCATCCATGAAAAGCAGGAGTTGCTACACCTGAAAGCAGCCAGGCAAGGCAGAGTCACGGACCACCTGAGATTGCAGTGTTTTTATTGACTTGGTGAATGGTAGGCGAATAATGACAGGTGCCTCGGTAATTCCAGTGTGTCCCAATCTGCTGGGCTGAGCTTTATTTATTTATTAAAAAAAAAAAAAAAAAAAACTATTTATTTATTTAATGTAACACCAAGTTTGACCATCACTGGCTTGCTGCGACGGGTCCAATCGGAGTTCAAATCAGCTCCTTCCTCCACCAGCCGACCCCTCCCCTCTCTCTTCATCGCTCTCTCGCTCTCTGCCTCTTTGCTTCTCTCTATCTCTCTTTCTTAGTTGAAAAAAATGCTCTGCAGCTGGGCTGCACCTCAATGAATGAATTGGTGCACTGTGAGCGACCATCGTCTATCCGCGGGATTTCCATTTGCACCCGGCTTTCATGCAGAACATATGAATTTGCTTAGACAGACCCTTTTAAGAAGTTGAACAGATTGGTCGGAGAAAATGGCACAACGCGTGCTTTTCTTTCTGCTGTGGCTCTTTGACCGGTCTTTCGCGGGATTTCCCAATCAGATTAACATCGGTAAGTGTTTGGCTCTGTTAAGCAGATGCAGATTGTGGTTTGTTTGAGCTGATAAAATGCATGCTGCAGTTTTATACCAAATAGGCTGCTGCGCGCGGAGCTCTGCGCAATGATGCCGACTAACTTGATTTTTACAGAGGCTATAGTGCAAGTCTAAAGCTGCTGGTTTGTAAAACTAAATCAATTTGAAAGCTGGTGTAGAGTGTATCTTTGCATTCTTTGCCTGAAAATGTTTCTTATCAGGAGACGTTGAATCCACTGTCACAGAAGAGTTACAAGCGCACGGGTCAACAATGCATGACTTATTCTGTCAAATACCAAATATTATCTTCGTTTATGTGGTAAAACGTAAGTTGTCCCTCATTCGAGAAGATAAAGACCAAAACTGACCCTTGACTGAGCACGATTGTGAGAGAGTTGTCTGATCTTGGTTTCCATCTCTTCAAGGCGGATTGTTCATGCGTTCCACGGTGCAAGAGCACAGCGCGTTCAGGTTCGCTGTCCAACTCTACAACACCAATCAGAACACCACTGAAAAGCCTTTTCATCTCAACTACAATGTCGACAACCTCGAGTCGTCCAACAGCTTCTCAGTCACCCATGCATGTAAGTGTGCTTCCTTGTCAGTCATGTCCAGAATCCCACCACTTCTGTCCACCAAGAATAAGCAGAATCATTTACGACAAACTCTTATGGAGCTTACAGAGCTTGATATTTTGCAGACAAGTTCCTCTCACCACACTGTGTCTCAGAGGAAATAACAAACATGCACTTTTTCTTAAACAAAAACACAGTTTTTGTAATTGATATTTCTTCCTTAAATGTAGCCTGTGATGCTAAAACCCTTTGTGTTCATGACAGTAACATTCACAGCATTATGACCTGTATTTTTTTTTTTTTTATGAATTCCACATTGCAAAACACATTCACCAGAAACACTAAACATGCTTCCAATTAAATAAAGATGGTGTATTGGACTCCCTGCTGGAGGAGTTCATCTCTCCTCTGCAAAAAAAAAAGCAGACTATGATTAGCAAATAGCTTGAATTTTATCTTTAAATATCCACTTTTTAAGATAAAATATATTTGATTCAGAGTTATTTTTCATGTTTTTGTCTTATTATTGGGTTCTAATCATCTCCTGGTTGATCTGGTGTAACTTTACATGACAGATGGGGCTCTTCATCTCTACTCCTTTTGATAATGCTTTCTTGAAATAAGCAGCACTTAAAAACAAAATAAATGTCAGCAAAAATGGCATTCTCGTGTCCATTTCTGATGAGTTCAGTTTGGCCAACCGGCCAACTTCATGGGTACACAGCTCTGTCTGTCTGACTGATGTGCTCATGTCCCTCTAACCCCTGTGTGGCATGCTCATAATGGCCCTCTGACTTCCCGTGTGCTAGAGCGACTCTGCCTGTTTCGTCCTCTGACTCCCCCTGTGTTACAGAGCATCTCCCCCAGCATTGCAGAGTCAGCTCATTAGCACTCAGTCCTCATAGCACCTCACCATGCTGTCATTGGGTGAAAGGGGGAAAAAAAAAATCCATAGCTCCCCGACCAATGCCAGCAAATGAGTTGGACTCAGACCTGCAGAGGAGGTGGGCCTGAACTGCGAGAGAGATGAAGCAGAGCATCATATCACAGGCAGCAAGCTGCAAGTGCTTTAACGAAGGCATCCATAAGAAACAATAAACAAATGAGAGAGAATAAATAATGGGCAATGCTGTGAAAGTCCATGCATTTTGAAGAAGAAGGGAAGCATAAGAGAAAAAGGCTTGATATCAGAATCTCATTAAATTCTGGGGCAGAAAGAGATTAGTTTTACACCAGTCAGTCACAGCATTAAAGCTACTGACGTGGTGAAGTCAGTGACATTGTTCATCTCATTACAGTGCACGTTTCTAGTAAGAGACTTTGGGTCCTTGCATTCTTGTGAATCTGAAATGTAATGCTCACTTACGTATACCATCACAAACCAAACACCCCCCAGATGGCAACAGCATTCTGCACCAACGGCAGCCTTCCCCAGCAGGACAATGTGGCTTTCCACAGTCAAAGAACCATCTGGAAAGTTGCTGTTGAAGGGAAAGCTCTTTCAAAATTTAAAGAAAAAAAGGGTTGCAGAGAGTATCTGCCTATCACCAGCTCTCAAAAGTATTTTCAAGCACACAACAACATCAACAAATCACTACAGTGGAGCCAGTCAGTAAATCAAACTCTCCTTGAAACCAGTTAGAAAAAAAGGAAAGCATTTAAAAATGCCTTCAGGGTCCTTCTTTGCCCCTTTTCCAGTCAAATAAAAACACCCTCACATCTGTACAACAACCATAGCAGCATTAATCTTTTGTAATTTCAATGGTAATAAAAGAAGCCAGTAAAGGAATATGTTTACAGGATATATGTGTGTGTATATATATATATATATATATATATATATATATATATATATATATATATATACACCTTTTAAAAAAAAGTGTAATGTACAATCTGAGACTTTTGTTACGGGTGTCCCCTGAGACTCTTGTCAAGCTTAGCTCGTAAATCACAGACAGCTCATGCTGACTTGACAACAGTCCACAAGCACCTCAGATTGTCTCTGCCAATATAGAGTCAGAACAGAGATGACGGTTATTAAATATCACTTATCCGCTGTCTTCTAAGCCTCTGTGACTGTTCCTTTAGTGAGTGAACACATTGCTTGCACTGTGCTTTACATTTGTTAGTGATGTTATTTGTTCCTCAAACAGTCACATTTACTTAGCACACACATAAAAGTACTTTGTCACTAACAGGCTTCTGGAAATGACTCAGACTTCAGACTCACATTTCTACTTTTTGATTGGTCGACTTTTTTGTTTTCAACATGCCATATATATTCTGTTTCAGGACATACTTCATTACTTTGATCAAGATTGGTTTTTTTTCTTTTTCATTTTTTGTCTAGTATTTTATAGACTTTATAGCTTTGATTTGACTAAGTCTTCACAAAGATCACCTGCACTAATTGCCTGTACATCCTCCCAACATGTATGACTCTGGGAAAACATTCAGAAATTCTGAAAACATCCACAATAGCCATTACTTTATCTACCTTTTTGAGAAGCAAAATGTGGAAATCCTTAGCTATAATAAAACCATAGTCTTGCGTAAGTACAATTTCTTTTTAAGACAATTTAAAGCTGTATGATATTAATTAAATTAGTGACTGTCAGAAAAACAATGTGTGGCTTCAGTAATCCTCGAGGCTTGGCTTTGTACCACAGCTGCATGGTATGTGCTTTGGTGACAAGACTGTGGCTTCTTTGAAGTAACATAAGAAATTGTGAAATGTGTAATTATCAGCTCAGGGTCCATAATAGCTGTGGAAGCTACAAGTCAGGCAGGTTCACAGAGAATGGAGAAGCAGTTCAAAGCAAAAAGCACCAGTTTGAAGAAAGCAGACAGCATTAATGTTGTTGGTGTTCAGGGGCAGACAATTTTCCTGTTTACTCATCTCCCCCACTTTGTTACCTGAGGCAAAAAAAAAAAAAAAAGAAAAGAAAAAAAAAATACATGAAGCCTCCCACTTGTGCCTCTCTTTGCCTCAGTATATTTATGAGATTACCTGCCTTGACTCTTGTTAAAGGCAAATTTTGCACTGCTTGGGTTTTGAATCCCATCTTACCATTCTTCGTTCCTCATTTTGTCATTAAGCTAATGGTCTGTGTCCCCTCTGCTGGCCTTTTTACATCTGTCTAACCCTCTTTTATTGAATCCTCCAGGTCTATAAACCTTGGCAGAAACACATGCTTCTTTGGCTACTCTCCCACCTTTCCCCACTGTTGTTGACTATAGACAAAAACTGCTCCAATTTAAGAGCATGTACAACAATCCAGGATAAAGCAGGAGACTGACTGCATTTGTATTTTATAATACAAGAAAGAAGACCAAGAGAGAAAAGCAGAATGACTGATAATTTATTTACCACCAGTCTGCTGGGACTCCAGAAAGCTATTGGTCAGGAACATAAACCAAGCTAAAGTCAGCAATTTTACCTTTAGATGTATGAAAAGATTTGGAAAGCAAAAACTGTGTTATTCTCTGAAATATAGAGGTGTAATTCAATAAAGTTTGTTACCTATGAGCAGAGGGAGGCTAGCAGTTTCCATGAGATTACTTGCTGTTGGCTTTACTGTAGCAACCCACAGAACAATTTCTCATCTACCACTCTGACAATAATCTTGTATTTCATTCTGACAAGAATATGCTTTTATTTTAGCAGTAACTTATTCTATTGATTATTCCATTCATTACACAAGCATAACATAAGAAATAATGTTTCTTTATGAAAGAGCACTAAAAAAGAAAACAAAGAAAACAAATTGGCAGGTCACTATAAATGGCTGGTGATTTCACACCCCCCCCCCTTTTTTTTTGTTTTCCCTAAATTATTTTTTGAAATGAACTCACATGAGAACATGTATATCAGGCTTATACTGGGGTTTTGAATGTTGAAACATTTAGTCCAGTTAAGTGATTACTACATCATCTAAAAATACATCAACCTCAACCTACTCAACTAAATCAACAGCAATTTAAATTATGTATTGACTGCTTAGAATTATTATAAGTGAGCAAAACCCCATTTAACATGTTATTTATTATTGAAAACCACTGAGGAGAAGCTGACAGTGGCCATTGCAGGTTTCCTACTTATTTATGATGCCTCGCTATCTATCATGAGTGGAGGAAATAAACTTGAATAAAAGTGGAAAAGGTTGAGAGACTTTTCTGAGACTATATAGCTAAAGCTGTTTATATTCATGCTTCACATTGAAATAACAAGGTTTAACTAAACCTCAGTTGTGGCCATAATGTACACACCTTCATGCGAAAAAATAGAGGTTGTTATGCAGCCACATGCAGTGCATGTGCCCAAACACTCACTTAACAGAAAAGTAATAGTGGTTTAATATTATGTTTTCATCATTATTAACGAGCAAATGTATCTGTATAAAGTGCAGATTAAAATGTGGGACCCATTTTCAGTTTTTAGCTTAAGAAAAATGATACAAATAATTATTTTTTCAAACTAAGAATCAGTGGCCTTCCCAACATTCCCACACATTTGACCCTCTGTCTTGCGGGAACCAATACTGGGGACCTGACACTATCTCTGTCAGCATGGCTTCATACCACAACTGATCAAGATGGCAAAGCAATTCACTGTTCAGGCTGGCTTACAGCTGATATTGGAGGAGGCAGAAGGTTTTGATAGCGATGAAGAGGAAGAAGTTTCATAATGTGAGGATCACATTTCTGAAAATTCAGAGTCTGAGACTGAGTTTGAAGAGGAGGGTGATTATCAGTGAGATCTAAAGCATAAAAGAGCCTCAGGACCAACACTCCAGCAGACAGGACTATGTGAGCAACGAGGACCAGCCAGTGAGCAGCCAGCCATAAGTTAGCAGCTTGCTAATGACAATATATGGATGTCAAAAAAATGGCAAAATTGAATGGTCTTCCTGCTCAAGAAATGAATCCCCTGCATGGCTGCCAATGTGACTCGAATGATACCAGGACCTACACACTTGGCAGTCACTCATGGACATTACATCAAGGCTTTTTTTGACCTTTTCATGCCATACACTATCAAGAAAATCATTGCACCAATTTAGAAGGAAGCAGTTTTTGGAGAGAGCTGGGAGTGTATGGACGAAACCAATTTGGATGCTTACAATATAAATGTATCCAGTGCAAGAAGTACGTATACGATACGCACACAGTAAAACTCTGGTCCTCATGTGTGGTATAGTGGTATAGAAATAGCTGTGTTCAATGGGGCTAATGTGTTCAGACAGATGTTATGTGTAAACTGACCATAGTAGGTTAAACTTCTAACTAAATTCAACTAAATAATCCATTTTAGTTTTGGAAAAACCTGTTTCATTTTCATATTTGTTGATTATTTTTCAGTAATGCCTGTTTTTAACATATGTGTAGTTTATATTACTTGCAATTGGAAGGAAGTAAACATCTGCAGAGTATTTTAACAAAAAAAAAGGTTTGATTATGTTAAATTAAAAGCCCCAAAATGCAATGGATCCAATAGACGCAGAAGGATTCCCTATGTAGCAAAAAAAAAAAAAGACCCTATGAGGGTTAAGAGGTGAGTAGCTGCAACCATTCTCTTTCAATGGGAGATGTGAAATCGAATGTGATAGTGGAGGGAATACGTACTCCGTCCTAGACACTTCTTACATTTTCCCTGAAGGCATCAGGCAAACGTTGATGTGAGAGGGATGGTGAGGATCTGTAATGATGTCTGCAATATGACCTATGTTGTAGGTAAGCAGGTACACACCAACAAGTGGTTGTACATCGTAAAATAATGTTTTTTATTTGAGACAACAAAAGCCAAAAAAGGACTGGAAGCTTCAAGAAGTAGAACTACACTTGATATTGGTGTGGAAACAGATTCAAAAATGTTGCCATGGTGAGTTTTTGTTGTTGTAGTTGTTTGTTGTTGAACAGGTAAAAGAGGCTACCCAAGTAATACAAAATGATCTGTTTGGCGGCAGTAATGTGTTGCATTCGGCGATATGACCACTTCTGTTAAAGAAAGCAAAAAGCCTAAACAAACGATTGATTCATTTTACATCATTTTCTACCTTCAAGCGACCATGGTATATTGCGATCCTGAATAGTGTACATCCCATAGCACCAAAGCAAAGAAGCTACATGTACCTGTCCAAAAGATCTCTGCACAGAGAAGATTGAAGGCACTGATTTAGTGTGAGAGGAAGGACAAAATAGGTAAGCATGTTGATGTGGTAAACCTCACAACAAATTCAGGCTATGTTCCCACCATATTAACAAGGAAAGATCAGCACTGATGGCTACACGCATGTTCCTGTTTATTTTGCCTGGAAAGCTGGAAGAAGCCACTAATGCGGGGATGACTGAAAAAGCACAAATCTGCAAAGTGAGTCCTTCCCTTGTACACATCATTAGCGGTACTAGGGTATCTTCTATTGTCTTTTTATGTTTTAATACATTACAAATGGATCAGGTGGTTTGATGGCTTATCAAGTTTATAAAACATGAAAATGGATTTCATCCCTGGGTTGCCCACTAGCCAGTCTACCTACGTTATGTGCTACTATAGAATATGTTGTACCACAGCCACGGCCTCTGGTGGTGTGCATTCATGTGTTCTGGAATCTGAAGGCTCATGGAGAACAGAAGGTAGAGAATTTTAGCTGCATGCTTTCAAAATTAGTCTGAACTGAGATGTGTGTAGAGTTCAGCTTAGAAACAGTCTTTAGGTAAAGTTAGAGTTAGAGTTTTATATATTGGCTGGCAAAATACAGGATACTCAACAATTATTCTGAGGACATGATTAAGAATTCTGGAGATTTAGTACACCATTTATATAGGCTATCTGTGATGATGTACAGTACATAATATTAGCTATTTTCTACTTTGGTAGAACAGTAATAGTATCAGTGTGTGACAGCATTTAAGGTAAACTAATGCAGTACTGTGTCAAATAAAGCAAACCTCTTTTCATATTATTGTCATTATATTGTCTTTCATTTGTCCGACAGCTGACATGGTTCAACACCTCTTAATTATAACATGGCTAACGTGGATTTAGTTTGATAGCTTAACTGTCAATTTGTTCCTTGCTGACAGAATCGGAAGCCCTCTGGATTTTAGTCTGCAATTCGATAGCCTTCATTTAAATCTGCAGTTATTTTCATTTACATTAATATAACTGTTCACTGGGTCGACTGAACTGGAAGCATAAACTGAATGCGAGAAGACGATGCTTTGAGAAGCCTGTTCCATTTTGCAATATACTCACTGTACGGGGTCCTTTTTTTCAGTATTGATATGATGTGGTGAAATGTTAGGAATGTTCTGTCATTTCTCCAGTGAGCTTCCTGGCTTCACTCTGTACTATTTTCTCTCTTTCTTACCATGTGTGTTTCCAGAGTCAACCATGTGTACATGCATTTATGAATTCAATATAGCGTCAATGCAAAAACAAAAAACAACAACAACAACAAAAATGTAATTAATATTTTGGCAAAGGAGTTACCCATAAAATGAAACAGCCTTTTGATATTTTATTATAATCTACTGTGTTTTATTATTTGAGAAATTGTGTTTTAATTGTTCCAATATGAAACAGCATGCACATCACCTGTTTTCTTCATATAAATAAAACCATCACAACTTAACAATATCTAAGAAACAGAGAGCACCGAATTTCTTTCCTCATAAGTAGATGTTCTCATCAGAGGATATTTAGAGACAATGAGTGACACTCGTAGTATCTCCCAGTAATGCAAGCGAAAGAAGCCTGAATAATGATGGTCTGATTTCACTTAAAATACCAAGCAATGTTTGAATTATGCCAAATATTCTCTTGTCAAGTTCCATTCTTACAATTTCAAAATGAAAAGGTGCAGTTATGTAGACTTTGCTCCTTCAGTATTGTTACAGCACAACATGATTTATTTTATGTCATCACCGTTTCAGTTTGAGTGTTGAGAAACCTTGATGTATAAAAATAGGATTCATTACTGGTCAAAACAAGCATTATTTTCTCATACATTGGTGCAGCACCTTTTGTCATCTCCTGTCTGTCTGTTCTAGCTGCTTTATCTTTAAGTCCTGAAGGGCTCAGGCCTGTTTGATTGGTCACTGGATTGTCAAATATGGTCAACTGTGAGGCAGCTGTGTCTTCTGTGTTTTAACCATGCAAATGCCTTGAATGGTGGCTGATAAATCATGGAAGAAAAAAAAGAGCTTCATTTCATTTAATTGAGACAATATCATTTAATTGAGACAATACCTCCCTTTAACCTTTCCAAATCCAAGCAGTTCTTCTGTAGATGTTTGTATTATGGACATAATTGATTAGGATCATCATAGAGACTCAAAAGCAGTTTGTGCACACACTGACCACACACTCTCACACCTTTAAAATCATTATCTTTGCCGACCTTTACGCCCACTCAAAGAGCGCTGTGTCTGCACATGTTGCTCAGGAACACAACGGTTTCCGTTTCCACAGGCGGTCTACACTATGAACAAGCACACATGACAAATGGCATATGTTGAGCCACAGATGAAAGACGCTTCACCAAATTCTTGTATGTTTTGTCAAGTATTGGTTTTTGGGGTGTTGTTGTTGCAGTTCTGTGCAAATACATTGTAAACAAAGCATTGCTTGGCCTGCAAGCAGTGACAAAGAGAGGCTATGGTTGGAAGACGCTCCTCAAGTGATTGTTGTGGTACCGCAACTCTTGTTCTTGCAGACTGTAACTCAGCTTGAAAGGTGTGACGAGGTAAACATGTTAAGGGAAGCTAGAAAAGACGGGGGGAAGCTGAGTAGTGGGAAGGTGGAGAGAAAAAGCGCTGGGAGTGCAAACAAGATGAAAATTTAAGTTAGGATTTTTTTTTTTTTTTTTTTTTAACATAGCTCAGAGTATGTGTTGCCTTTGAGTTCATGACCACGTATGTGAGAGAGAAACTTCTCCAGGCTATGGGGGTTGTGCAGTGACATGCCATCACAGTCCAGCTGTGTTGGAGGCACAGATGGAGGTTTGTTTATGGACATGAGTATGTGTAAATGCACGCAAGTGTGTACACATATTCACAGAGCCACACACACAGCAAAAACACAAACAAAAAAAAACTAAAAAACACTAGGTGTATGCATGCAATCACAGTCTCAAAAGAAAACCTGTAAGACATACATTCTCCTAAATAATGTATCTCAATCTATAGGTACAAGTCATTCATTTGCCTTCAAAATTAGGTGAATACAACCTCAGATGAACAACTCATATCCTATTACACCATCATTTTCATTTATAAGAACTAAGCTGAAATGAAGACACAGTGATGAGAAACTAAGTGGAAATCCTTACTGCTTCCATATGAATTAAGAGGATGATTAGGAGCCAGGTGCTGTTAACCAAATGCAGGTAATTAATTGATCATCAGCAAATGTGAGCACAGCTATAGATTCGGAAGTTTTGGCAGTTTGCTGGTCTGGGGCATTTAGGTGTGTGTTAACACAATGCCAAGGAGGAAAGGCATCAGTAATGATCTTCGAGAAGTAACTGTTGGAGCCCATCAATCTGGGATGGGTTACAAAGTCATTTACAATCAATTTTCAGTCCATTATTCTATCGTGAAAAAGATTATTCACAATTGGAAACATTCAGGACAGTTGCCAGGAGTGAATGGCCCAGTAAGTTTACTCCAAGGTTAGACTGTGCAGTGCTCAGAGAAAATGCAAAACATCTAGGACTCTCCAAAGGCAATTTCATGTCCACCTGCACTTTGATTCATGTGTCAAAAACAGCTCATATGCTGAATAGATAAACAATCTACAGAGGACAAAAAGACCCTAATGACCCACAGTAGGGTTGAAATGGTCTGTGTTTAGCGTTTAACTTGAACAGCTTACAAGTCTGAAACTCCCCACTAATCAGTCAGAACTGTTGAAGCCTCTGATGTGCAGCATCTTTGCTTTGGATCTGAACTGATGTTTGGCAATAATGCACAGTGTCATGTCTGGGTGAATTCCAAACAGAGGATGTCAGCACAAACATGTAATGCCAGATGTCAAACGGGGGGATAGAGAAGTGATGATTTGACTAAGTTCTGAACAGTTTGTATCCACAAGACCAGGAAACCTCGCAGTCACTGAGCTGACCATGATCTCTTCTACTGTACACAACTCTATCGTCAAATGTGAGACCATGTTTCTGAGAACTGAATCTGAATGTTGAGAGAGCTGTGCATAAACACATATCCACAAACTTCAACAAAATAAAGAAATATTGCAAAGAAGAAGGAAGAATATTATACAACAACATTATAATAACCTGATAACAGCATATCGAAAACTGTGATTTCAAGGTATTGCAGCGAAAGGTGACGAGTCATTGAACCATGAGGTGAATGTATTGTTCTCATACTGTTTCTGCATTTGGCTTGTGTCACAAACTTGTCATGGATTGTTTATCTGGGGTTGTTACTTAATTTTAGGATGTGGTTTGGACATTTTTTTTTCCTTCATGATTTGATATAGCTGTTACATTTGAAAGAGGATTTCATTTATTTTCGCATAGTTGTAGACATTAGGCTTCTTGGGGAAAAGTCATCTATGGAAAAAGTTAAAATAAATAAAAATATAAGAGAACAGTGATGTACATGGTACAAACCATAGCCACACAAAAGCCTCTGAGGGAAATGTGAACCACAGTGCAGTAATATGGAGTGATTATGAGGTCACCAGGGCAGGTGGTCTCAGAGGCCTGCTGAGATAGCTGGATTTCCAGAGGCACATTTGTACGGTCACACACTGATTTTGGACCAGAAGGCCTGGCTCTCAGTCTCCGTTCTAATTCATCCTAAAGGTGTTCTATCGGGTTGAGGTCAGGACTCTGTGCAGCAGAGCAAACGCTCTCATCCAGGTCTTTATGGACCTTTGTTGGAGGAGGAAGGGGCCATCTCCAAACTGTTCCCACAAAGTTGGAATCATGGAATTGTCTGAAATCTCTTGGCATGCTGAAGCATTCAGAGTTCCTTTCACTGGAACTAAGGCGCCAAGCCCAGATACTTAAAAACAACCCTACACCACAACGCCCCCTCACCAAACATTACATTTGGCACAATACAGTCAAGTACTGCTCTCCTGGCAAGTGCCAAACTCAGAGCTGCCCATCAGATTGCCAGATGGAGAAGCACGATTCGTCACTCCAGAGAATGTGTCTCCACTGCTACTAAAGTGGCAGCGTGCTTTACACCACTGCACCCGGTGTTTTGCATCGCAGTTATTGATGTATGGCTTGGATGCAACTTCTCGGTCATGGAAACCCATTCCATGAAGCTCTCTACGCACTGTTATTGAGCTAATCTGAAGGCCACAAGAAGCTGGAGTTTTCTGCTGACCCCGCTCCGTCAGTTTACATTGGCCTACCACTTCATGACTGAGTTGCTGTTGTTCCCAATTTCTTCCACTTTGTTATAATACTACTGACAGCTGACTGTGGAATATTTAGCACCAAGGAAATTTTACAACTGGAAATGTTGCACAGGTGGCATCCTATCTCAGTACCACACTGGAATTCACTTAGGTCCTGAGAGCAACCAAATTCTTTCACAAATGGTTGTAGAAATAGTCTGCATGCCTAGGCTTGATTTTATACACCTGTGGCCATGGAAGTGATTGGAATGCCTGATTTTGATTATTTGGATGGGTGAGCAAATACTTTTAGCAATATAGCCACTTTATTAGGTACACCTTGCTAATAAAAGGTTGGATCTCCTTTTGCCTTCAAAACTGCCTTAATTCTTCATGTCATACTTTCAACAACATGTTGGAAACATTCCTCAGAGATTTTGGTCCATATTGACATGACATAATGCATTTGCTGCAGATTTGTCGACTGCACATCTATGATGACTGGTGATCTGTCCTGGGTGTACCCCTGCCTTTCACCCGACGTAAGCTGGGATAGGCTCCAGCAGACCACTGTTACCCTGAACTGGAAATAGTGGGTTTAGGTAATGGATGGATGGACATCAATGATGCGAATCTACCGTTCCAATTCATCCCAAAGGTGGGATTGAGGATTGAGATCTGGTGATTGTGGAGGCCATTGGAGTACAGTGAATTCATTGTCATGTGCAAGAAACCAGTTTGAGACAATATGAGCATTGAAAGATGGTGTATTATTGTGCTGGAAGTAGCCATCAGAAGATGGGTACACTGTGGTCATTAAAGTGATGGACATGGTTAGCAACAATACTCCAGTAGGCTTCAGCATTTCAATTATGCTCACTTGGTACTAAGGGGCCCAAAGTGTGCCAAGAAAATACCCTCTTACACCACCAGCAGCAGCCTGAACTGCTGATACAAGGCAGGATGGACCCATGCCTTCATGTTGTTTATGCCAACTTCTGACCCTACCAGCTGAATGTCACAGCTGAAATCGAGACTCACACCATCCAACACTTTTCCGATCTTCCATTGTCCATTGAGCTGTGTGAATTGCAGTTTCAGTTTCCTGTTCTTAGCTGACAAGAGTGGCACCCAGTGTGGTCTTCTGCTGCTGCAGCCCATCTTCTTCAATGTTCAATTTGTTGCGTCCACAGATGGTATTCTACATAGCACAAAGGGCGTAAATTTGCTTTTGCTTTTGTCATTATGGGAACACATAAATCACCTATGATTGCATAATGGGATAACGGGCATCGTGGTTAATTTACATCAGTTAGTAATCCTATTCTGTGTTTTTATTCAATTTGGAATATATTAATGTTAAATATGTGCTACGTGCTTGAGGGTCATGCTCTGAGTTTCTGTAATTGACACAGGGTGTATATGGGATTAGGCTGGTTTGGCCTTGTTTCAGTATCCAGAATATCTTCACTTCTACCCTGTTCTTCAATGTAGTCACTCTCACTGCACCTTTCTAGCTGGACCCGTTTCCTTAGAAATAGACCACATTATGCAATTAACCACACTGTAACTCTATGTGACAATGCATATATGACTTTATGAGACCATAACTCATTTTATATATTATATAGATTAGATACTTTTTATCTCCACATTAAAGTCATGATTATGTGCTTAATACTCCTTACCCGTGACCCTGACTCTTCCCCCTCTGACAGCACTACTACCTGGCAGGATCACCACCTGATAGAATAACACATTGATGCATGCCATACAGAAAGCTTAACCATCAGCTTAATGTTAGTCATGATGATAAATATTAGTACAGCCCTTAATCACCGTTCAGATTCATCTGTGATCTCACCTCTTTACTTTTGCTGAGCTAAAACATGGCTGTGCTGCTTCTGTCACCTGTTAAATTACACTGAGGTATCCATGTGAGCAATGATAGTATGTGCATCAAACACAGTGGTGGATTACATCATCCTATCATTGGTTGCAATGTCTGAGGACCACTATATCACCAAGTCATCATTCAACTTCACCTGTGATCCTGCCTCCCCATCAGTGTCTGAGCTACAGCACAGTGGTGTTGACAGTCACCTGACAAAATACATTCATGCATGCCATATGAACAATTAGAAAAATAATTGAATAGCCTTAAAGCCTATTTAAGGTTTTTATTCAGTTATTTTGTGCAGTTCTAATCATCATTAATGTTTGCACTTAACAATGAGGGCATTTTTTCAGGCGGTCTGTACCAGCTGCTGTGTACAGTACCTGTAAAAGCAGCTAACATGCTCAAAATTCTTTGTCTCAAAAAACATATTGTGATCAACAATCATTGCCATCAGAATGAAAAGTTCCTGTGTGTCAGTATGACAGCCTTAGCTAATCATTTGCTTGCACAGTACTGCAGTTTTTCTCTGAGTTTTAAGAGGCAGTAGACATGCTACTCTGGTGACTGTAATAAAACCATACTAATATGTTTAGGCTGTTTTTTTTCTGCAGCTAGCTATCTCCACTATAGACTCTTTCATTTGCAAATTTAACTTTAAGTGACTTACACTTTTCTTTGAAAAATAGCTCATGTCCACTTTTCTTTTTGTTTTGTTTTTTGTTTGTTTGTTTGTAATGCTGCCATTCTTGCTTTCTTTTGACACCCATGCATCTTGTTGCACCAGAGTCCTAGATAGTTTGCATAAGGATGTAACATTAACTGGAAAAGTCCTTCTCCTTCTTGCACAGTTTTGTCACTGCTTAAACAAATGTAGCTACCATCTCTCACATGACAACAGGAAGAGGTACATCTAAGCACTCTGGGACTCAAGTGGAGAATGTGATTTAACCCTTTGTGCACGTCCAGACTGAAGAAACATTAAAAGGAAATTATTTATATTTTCGGAAGAGGGTCAAAATTATCAGTGGAGACACTTCAGTAATCATTGGATATTACCATCCATGCTAATTCTATGCCGTTGCACAGCAGTGACCCATATGACTTTGAATTTTAGGTCTAAAGCTTTCTATGTGACCAACTTCACAATTACACATGCATTCACATGAAGCTAAAGTTTGTTTTCCTTTGTTTCCTTTCATCAGCATAACACATAAAAGCCTGGAATAATTCCAAAAACTAAAACTCCAAAGGGAACATTATTTTTAACCTAATTTACTGGCCATGAGGTGCCCTTTGCTGCATTTGCACATAGCTAAGCAGTAATGAGATTCAAAATACAAAACATAGTACACACTGCAAGGCAGATTCAACACAATGAATTTTTAATTTGAATATCAAAGATCCTTTTAAACCCAACCTGAGTAACAGGGCTGCTGTCAGACAGTTATTTGTCTTGGAATCAGTGATAGTGGCAGATGTTGTTTGGTGAAAAAACAGATTTCCTCCTTTGCTACTGTGGTCTCATCAAATCTCTATACATCTCTAACAAACACAGGGCAGTTGGCCATTTTCAGCAGTTACCTTTATGAGGGATAAAAAACATGTTGCACTATATCCAGATTAAAAGATTTGAAAGAGCAGTAAACATAGCCACATCATAACTCTTAAAGATGTCTCCAGTCTTTACAGTTACAAAATTCCCAGAGATCTTTTGTGTGGACCTTGTGGTATTGAAGCATTCTATAGATTCCTGTGTACAATTATATATTATAGAGAATACATGCGGTGTGAGTGGTGGAATGAAGAAGTTATGTGTACAGATAGATTGTCTTGGAAACAAACAAACACAGCCAGCAATGAAAAACTTTGTTTTCCAGTGTATAAGTCTGATGACTGATTTTAATTCTGAGATAGCCAGAAAAATCTCAGCTGCCTCAGGACAAACACAATGCAAACCAAAGGCACATATAGATATTTTCATGCATAAAAGTACTTTTTTTTTCTTGACTGAAACCACTATATTAACTAACCTGAAAAAAAACAAAAAACAAAATACACATATTCGTAAAATTTGTGGCCCATTGATTTATATTTGAGCCTTTTTGGCAAAGCCATGAATGCAAAGCGCAGATCGAACCTCCATTTTCATCTGCAGACATGATGCAACATGACAGCCCATCTATGCTCCGCACATCTGTTCACCACTGTTCAAATAATGGGGTGGGTTCCAAACTATAAGTCAACAATGACAGGCTAAGTCTGGGCTCCCTTATTGAAGATGATATCAACACGGCTCTGTGATGAACAAGAGGAACTGGCCGACCATATGAAAACAGCAGCGATAATCACTGTGAGGGGCCACACAGAAGGACACACACGCACACAGAAATGAAGAACACCATTACACACATTCGCTGCTGCTCTCTGTGCAAAGAAAAACTGTTTCTGATAAGGAAGATGCTCTACTTGTTGTGCATTTCAAGTAAAGTGAACATGGGGCATGCTATACTCCTTTGAACTGTTACTCCATGCCAGCGGTACAGCTCTGTGCGGTTTCTGCTTTCCATTTTGTTTTCTCAGTGAGCAAAGACTCTCAAGGAGATGGGCTACTTTTATTTGTGAAAAAAAAAAAAAAAATCTTTTTCATCTGAAAATGCCATTTACCCTCATGTACCAGTATTGAAAAGGCAGGAAGGAAGGAAGTAAAGAAGAAAGAAAAGCATTTTCAAAATTTGTCTCTTGTAAAGATCTCTGAATCTGCAGTCAGCATTTTTAACTTTTACTCTCCCTTTACCACCACCCCCCGCCCCGCCCCACCCCCTCCTTATATATATTTAATGTCCCACTCAAAGCTCATCAAAGCTATTTTCCCTCAGCCATTGCAGTCATACTCAGCTAGCTAAAGGGCATTCACTACACTTTGCTACAATACCCGTAATCACTGAATCAGTAATCCCCTACTTCAGCTGGAAAAGCAGAGCCACATCTCAGGCTGATGCACTGCTCTGGCTTCTCTGGTTTCTGAAGAAAAAGGGGAAACTCTGTAGTCTTCCTCAGTAGGGGATTCTGGCTGCATTGTTCTTCACCAAGGTCAGACAGTTTTCTTTTCACAGAATCCAAATTTTCCAGTGAAAACTAAATTCTAATATTGTGGGACCAGTAGGGCTATACATTAGCTTGCAGCACAGCTATGTGTTGATATAGTTTCCTTCTGCCTGGCTTTGGTAGGTATATATTTTATATGTTATAGACTGTCTCAAATGAAGCAGACATCATGGCTGTGTTGTGATGAATACAAAACACCAACAGGGAGTGTCACGATGTAGTCTCCCAACTTGTAAATATTGGATCACAGTGCAACGGTTCTTCCAGTCTGCAGATCTCCTTCTGCAGGCTGAGCAGATTGATCTGCAAGTTTCTGGCCTATTTCAGAAGAGGCTGTCACTAGCACAGCCCTGCCAAAGCGGCATGTCTATGCAGAAACAAGGGCTCCATAATAAGTGATTGCTTGTGACAGTTCACAGTCACCGGGCCACTGAAGCATCATAACCTTGTGAAACTAGTGGATGGGCACTCTAGCACACAGATAAAGGAAAGCAGGAGGCAAAAATATTAGCATATTCCTTGCAGTGATGCAAAGATGCAAATAAGACATGCTGTGTGGCACGAAAAGCCTCTCTGGTTAATATTAAACACATCTTATATAATGAAAGACATAATGCAGACCAAGACTCCTGTAGATGGGGTACATTTATACAATTACTGTACTATAACAGGGATTGCAAATGAAGAATAAGGCCTCAACAGTGTCACAGAGAAGACCTCTCTGTGTCCATGTGATGGAGTAAACCGCTAATGACAGTGAAACAGAAATATCTTCTGGCAAGGCTGAGGAACAAAAGCTGAGCCCCCTAAATCACTTTAGTTGGGTTTGTCATCGTGACAAGTACATTTCAAATTGTTCACTGATTCACATAGAATGCATGAATTTAATCAATTCTGCATGAATGCTGTAAAGATTAGGATGATAATCAGACATCCATGAGTAATATGCTTTATATCATTTGGATCATCTAAGTCTGAGTCTATACAGCCCCACCGGTGCTTTTGACTTTCCTTCAAGACAAAAAAAAAAAAAAAAGGGACATTGCCATGGCTGTCTATCAAAATTTTGAACTTATCTTAAATTATGTTCACGTGTATGATTTTTCTTTACGTGTTTGTTACCGCTCCTCTGCTGTCCTCATGTGCTCCCCATGAGCGAAAATTAAATGAACATGATGTGCTCTTTCAACCATGACCCTCCTCTGTTTCTCCTTCTGATGGCTAATTCGGAGAGAGTGGTGTTGTGCAGCTCTTGCCATTTCACACATGACTATGTAAAACCTGTGGGTGGTCTCATGCAAACCACTGTCCATGTTTGTGTGTCTGTGCAGGACTCTGCTACTCAATCATATGTTACAGAATGATAAACCACTTCAATATTTCATTGCCAGTCTGTTATGTTTCTGTCCCTAAATTTAATTTTTCTGCCCTTTCTCATCTTGGTATCGTGGCTTTATTTTCCACAACGTGGTGTGCAGCTCAGGAAGGCAAACCTCATCTGGACCCATGACAGAGCTAATCCTTTGCAGCTGCAGAATGAAAAGGCTGTTTAGAGTGAATCCATTCCAGAGGCCGCAATGGAAAGCCTCTTTCAGACGCCGGTACCCTTTGCAACCTAGACATTGCTAGAATATGATGAAAAAGGATGCGCAAGAGCAGTGGCTTAGCAATGTTTATAAAAGACTGGGGTAGTGGAGGAGAAAGACACAGAATTACGATGAGGTGACCACTGGTTGTATATGCACATGTGATGTGAACTGGACTGCAAGCACATACATGTCTTCTATGCTAAAGTGCAAGCTCTAGAGTATGCTGTTGGTCGATGTGTGACATTTCATGCCTCTGCAAAGCCTTTTGTATGAGAACCACTGTGGCAACGACATCAAAAACAGCACTTTAAAAATGACTTACCATAAAGGAATGTAATGCACACGTATGTACACGTGGCTAGAGGACTGGGCTGGCAACCGGAGGGTCGCTGGCTCAATCCCCGGTCGGTACCAATGATGTGGGCGGGGGGAATGCCCGAACAAGCGCTCCCCGGGCGCCACACTGTGGCAGCCCACCACTCTGGGTCCAGCAGTCCAGATGGGTTAAATGCAGAGAAAGAATTTCCCCTCGGGGATAAATAATAGTAAATCAAATCCAATAAAGAACAACAACAAAAATATATATATATAAATATACACACACACACACATATATATATATATATATATATATATATATATATGT
>JBAMYA010000002.1:10338407-10363273 GCA_037176975.1 Arrhamphus sclerolepis
AGATAGATAGATAGATAGATAGATAGATAGATAGATAGATAGATAGATAGATAGATAGATAGATAGATAGATAGCTTGGTGTGAGAACAGGTCTGAATCCTCATTCTTTTATTCTATCCTCAACTTAATACCTGCGCCTGATTTGAATCTCCGTTGGCTTACTCGCCACTCCCTGCTGCTCAGCTTTGCTTTTGTTCTCTCTGAATTGTACTTTATGAAATTTGATGTTTCATTCTGTGAAGCAGGCAGCAAAAGATATGATTTAAATAGAGAGTCATATGTTAAATTAACTATTGTGCTGTACTATATCATTAATGCCCTCACATTTGCTATTTTCCTTCAGCGTAACAAGCTGTTATCTTGAACTGTGAGCCAGTCGGTGACATAAACATAGAACATTGTCATATCACAAGTGGCTCACACACCTGTTTGTGTGTGAATGGCACCAGAAATGAGGAATATACTTGCTCTTTTTCACTTTACCCCTAAATAACATGATATTGCACAAAGATGTCTACCCTGTTTTATCATACTCACAGTCACTGAGAGATTGCAGCAGTGTTATAACACATAAAAGTGCCAACTCTGATTTGATTCCTTCGCAAACATCTCATCTCTGCAGCTAAACCCTATATAGCGACTAGACTGAGGGGCTGGCAAAGTTAGCTCAGATGATGGAGAAATTAGTTCTGCATTTCCCCAACGGCTCAGTTCTACTTTTAGTACTTTTATCAAATCAAAATTTGACATTAGACAAGAGGTAATGAGGGTGGGGTGAAAATAATGAGGGTATATTCTTAGTTATTTATAATGGGGAAGCACGATTGATCAGGCGCAATATACTTCTTCCCACATATTGACTACTATGAAGCAAACCCACGAATGATGAAATATTATCTGATCTATAACTATTTACCAGTATCACACCCCCACTGAAGCCAGACATGCTTGCATCATCATTGTTTGTATACAGTATATTGCCACAAAAGAACATTACACAGTGACATTAACCTCTTGTTTTCTCTAGTCTGTATAAGACTTCAGGACCTGAAAAAAAATATTTCTTTTAGGAACTTGTGCCTTGTTTTATTACTATGGGAAAAAGAAGAAGCTTTTAATATTTGAATATTATTTCAGGAAAGATTGACCTATACGGCTTACTGCAAAGTTGCCATTCCTCTTGCTTGCATTAAATTGCACTTTAATCGCTTAAATTGTAATAGTTTGGTGTATATCTCCATGCAGTCTGTAATCTATGCAGCACATGCACACATTACTATAATGATGATGAAAAAGTGGACACATCACAGGGCAAATGGCCTTTAGTTCGAGGAAGCTATTGACTGGCTGTGTTTTCATATTGTACAAAGGAGGAAATACAGCAACTTCCGTGACAGGACCACCTTTGAAAAGAATCCATTAATGCAGACTCCTCCCGAGATAAGGGACTGATAGACGCTAAAGAGGAGAGCCTGGCAGCTACAGTAGCTTCTAATGCTACAGGGACAATGATGAGCAGGAGGGAAGAGAGGAACATCCGGGGCTAGGCACACAGGAGCACACACACACACACACACACACACACGAGACACACATACATATATACATATATATATACACACACACACACACACACACACACACATACATATATATATATATACACACACACACACATACATATATATATATATATATATATACCTATATGGTAACTGGTAACCTGTGCAATATGCACACACAGAGATTTGTGTCTAACAACTCACAACACACCTTTACAATTTTACATTATCGACAGTTTTCCAGAGAGAACAATCTTCTTCCTGCCTGTTATTAGCCCGGTTCAGTTGTGGGTATGTGAGTAACACTGGACAGAAAAATAGTTAAAATAGCCTTTTGCTGCAGTGAAGCTTTTACGTACAGACAGAAAGGAATTTCCTCCTGTTGCACACTGGGGATGTAGTCCGTATATCAAACAGAGCTACAGATGTGAAGTTAATGCATTAAGCTGGTTCTAAACACAACACTTTTCATACAATAACAAATTAGAATTCCTTCAGGATTTAAGTGAATGCAAATCCTCATGCTGTTAGCAGGGCTTTCATATAAATATGTGTGAATACAGAAAAGACTGAACCAAAGTGGTTGACTGAATATGACACTAGTATAGGTTAATCATGTCACTCTGACAAATGCCTAATCCAATACAAGCCTGTGTTTAAAACAACATTATTATTTCATCAAATTGATTATATAAAAGCAGTAAACTTTTAATTTTTAATCTTTGGCATGCATGCCCTCCCCATCCCTCCTCCCAACAGGCCTGCATTGGGACTGGCCTTAATTTGTTTGTGTTAATCACATGGCCAGTCATTATAAGCCCCTTGGCTTTGAATAGAAGCCTTGCTTTTATTCGAGAAAATGTGGTATATACATTTTGTAGTCTTAAGCCATCAGTTATGTTGGTACAGATCTCAGCAGTCTGTGAGTGCACAGCTGCATTACTAAAAATAGATCCAATGGGCCAACAAACCAAGTCAGTCAATTTTGTAGTCTGACATAAAGCCTGAGGTTAGACAAGAATGTCTGAAAGGGGAAAAAATGTTCAAATGGTAAAATTTTAAACAACCTGTTCATTGTAGGCAATACTCTGAATTCCAAAGTCTGAACTCCAAAGCACCTGTATTCCCTGCAAAAAAAAAAGAAAGAAAATCATAGTAAATAGGATTCCCATTGCCTGCAGTGCCTCAAATCCAGTTTCCTCTCCAATTCTTAACCACACAGACTCCTATTAAAATTTTTTTTTTTTTGATTGTTTGTTTCTTTTTTTTTTTGACAGTAAACTGACCATGTTGATTAACATCATGTCTGAAAATGAATATATGCTGTAGTGGATACTGAAATCAGAAATCCTCTCTCAGTCAAAATCAGGTCTTTACTTTTCCCAATATGTCAGTGTGCTACTTGGTCATGCTTAGTGTTTTTTCTTTTCTTTTTAACGAGCAAAATATGCAGTTCATGGCTGAGCATTTCCAGAAATCAGAAACCAGTTCCACTCACATCCTTGGTGGGACTTAAGCAAGCCAGTGATCAGCAATAAGCACTGGCAATAAATTGTTAACCTTACATATTTATCTTTTAGGCAGTGAAACACAAAAATGGAAAAACAAAAAACAAAAAAAAAAAGATAAATCACCATACCCTGTACAATTTACAATGCTTCTTTTTCCTCAGAAATAGTTTCCAACATAAAAAAAGTGATGGAGATAAAGTCCCCTTTTTCCCCATGTTTTTAAAAAAGGGAAAGGGTTACACCCAGAAGTTTGATTGTAAGAATGGATTAATTTAATTATAAATAAAAAAAAAAATTAAAGAAAATATCTCTGTATGCTCAGTTCCAGGAGTAGGTAAAGATAGAAAAGAGAAGAGGACCAAAGCAGGTACCTGGAGGAATCCCACATTGAAGCCTTCTTGTATGTGGAAAATATTTAATCATTACGTACACTATATGGCTCAAGTAACTTTTCGTATGGATTAAATATTTGTATTTAAACCATAACACATAAGTTTCCTTTTTAGAGCGTCATTACCTATTTCAAGAAGTGAATATGCCCAGATAATATTTCCATTTAGAAATCACACATCTGTATGTTTAATTTAATGCAAAAAACATTTCTTCCTTGTTTAAATTATTTTTGCCTTTTTTCTTTCTTTTTTTTTTTTTTAAATACAAAAGTCAAATAAGTATGAATAAGGAGAGAAATATGAGGGCTTGCATGCTAGAAAGGTATCTTAATCACTTACACGGCCATCTGTTTTCCATTTCAATTTCTCTGCTACCATCTCTACCATTATCATTCAGGGACAGCAAACCGTCTCTGCAAGGGCACTAAAAAGATGAGAAGTGACACTGGACTCTACATACTTAAGTAAGGGAAATCTTTAAGTGATGTCCTCAAGGTTAGTCAACTGAGCCCATTCACCATCCTCACTGACTTTTGCTATTATTCGTTACCGAATAATTAAAAAAAAAAAAAAAAAAAAAGGAAAATAAAAGCCCGCAAATGCTCTTTTTCTTTTTGTTTGTTTGTTTTTCTGTTTTAAAATTCAGCCCTGTGGATTTCTTGTTGAAATTCCTTCTGTTTCACAGCTTGAATTATTTCATCACTATTGGATATGAATTACTGGAGCATGATGTACAATTAGAAGTGATGTGTACAGAAGGGCAGAAGAAACAGACTAGTATTTCAAGTGCTTCCAGACATCCACAAAGTTTACTCTTTTTTTCCCAGTCATCTAGATGAGAGAGTGAAAAGGAGAGGTTATCACCTGCCAGGTATTTTTCTTGTTGAGCAAAATTGGATTCAAAACAAGTCGGTTAGGAGCAGGACAGGATACATAAAATATCGCTATGAATCTGTGCTCGGTCAAGCCCAGCTTTCATGTAGTCAGTTCAGATAATTCTGAGTCATCGCCTAAACTATTACTTTAATCTGTTTGATGGCATTGGGTGTTTTTTGTTTTTTTTTTCTTCTTGCGTCTTATTTTCTTAAAGGTATCCCTCAAGTGAACTGTCTCCTATGATTCAATAGAGCTAATCTGCCCTGCATGTTGTAATGGCAGAGGCTAAAACCACCTCTGACAGCAACAGTTTGAATATTTGCTGTTGTGACGTGACATGCCGAACTCTCTCTTCCTCTTCCTTACTGTCCTTGGCACCCTGCTTCCTCTAATAGTCTCACTCCACTTCACAGGTGGTGTTTAGTCTGACTGTTAGGACACGTTGGCATACCTCAAGCATCCGTCCTTAAGCAGTTGTGCTGCAATCCCATGCTCCTCTTCGCCCTCAAAACCCTGTGCTTTCTCCCTCTTCATGCTCCATTCTTTTCTTCCACATTCATCTGCAAAAAAAAAAGAAAAAAAGAGCACACTTTATGCACACAGTGGTGATTGGGAGGATTAGTGGTGTGTGAGGGACTTTGTCACCAGCTTTCTGGGAAATCCAATTACAGAATATCATAAGCCTTACATGTTTCATACTCTTTGCTGAATCCTCCTTAAAAATGCACACTGCCATATTCAGAGGGTCAGTATTTAGCTGCTGTCCTCACTGTAAACTCTCATGACAAGGTGAGAGGAGTGATCATCTTTGAAAGGATAAGACGATTCCTGTTGCATACCTCTTGCCCTCCGCATTGCAGCATGTGGGTGACTGCATGAGCCTGTCAAAGAAGATATTGTTATTTGCTCTACGTAATAGGTTGGGATCTCAGCGTATGCCAGTCGAGGTGAAGAGAGGGCCAAAAGGGTTAGGTCTGTTACGTGCACACAAAGATAGCCCTTAATTGCATGTGTCAAGGAGATGACATGAGGCGCATGGAGGCATGCAAAGTGAGGTTTCTGCACTCATTTGGCCGAGTCCTATCAAACTGATTATTATTCAGCAAATCATCCAGTCTGACAGCTGCATCACAACACTGTTATCTGAACTTTTGGAGTGGGTTATGTATTGAACGGCATCCTTGCACGGACCTCTTGCTCTTTTACCCTGCATGATGATGGCGAGAAAGTTTGATGAGGAAAATGAAGACATCCCCACACGTGAAAGTCCTTCCTGGAGTGTACTGTGTGTTCAAACAAAAGCTTTGCTGCAGGACCTTGAAGGTGAAAATATCTGTCAGAAAGAGACGGAGTTGAGTCATTGGCTCCCTTGAGGATTGCTCACCCGCCACAAGTACAGGACTATATCATCAAGATGGCAGGTGGAAAAAGAGAGGCTGCTGATGGCTGAAGGGCTGTAGAGGAAAACAAGAGAGAGAAGAGAATAGGAAATGAGCTTGAGTGAGTGAGATATACCTGGACGTGCACCGTATCTGACCTCAGTTACTCTAGTCCGCAGGTCTGCTTGACATTCACAGCACCATATTTTCAAAGTAGCTCCCCAAAGTCAAACTTAATGAACCAGGTATTGCTGATTACTATGAGGATATATTAATAGCATAGAATTCCTCAAAATTCTGTCCCAACACTCAAAAATCAGACCTGTTTTTATTTTATTTTATCTGAATAAACTCAAAAATTGTAAGGTTTTGAATGAAAGTTTAACTTGAGTTGAATCTCTGTGCAGGGTTATAAGTGTTTTGTTGTAGTATTACAGGCGTACCATAATAATACTGCAGAAGAATTCCTTTTCCTCATTCTTCAGAGTGACTCTTGTTTTATTTATGAAGTTCTTTGCTATGCACAATGGTTGTTGTGTTACTGAAAAAGAGATAATGGATTGTTTTAAATTTCACATACACACACACACCAATTAACACACGTGAAAGCCTTTCCATAAATTTTTTATCAAACTAAGCTTGTGATATTTCGCACATTACATTTACTTCTCGTGTACATAAATGGTTGTGACTCGGGGATTAGATAGATTACTTGAACTTTGCAACTACCCAGACAACAGGTGACCAGAAGACTTTTTCTCTCAGTAACGTCAGCTTTCCAGGCTGTGTTTGAGACAAGACTGTGAAAGGTTGACTTTTTCTTTGTGATTTTAGTAAATATACCACACAATAAATGGAATTTTTAAGTGATTTATAAGGAAAATAAAATGATAAAATCTGAAAATCAACCTCAGCCACTGACCATCTCTTGGTCAGGCTCCTTAACTCACGGCGTGTGTTACTCAGCTCAGTCATGTAAACGAGATGCACACAAATGTTAATCGAATGAATTTACCAGTGACAGGTTTTGTTACCCCCCCCCCCCTCACAACAGCTGATTATGCACTGAGCACTCACATATCTCATGCTGGCAGCTTCAACATGATGCAGATGATAAATTCAAGTTCACTTCAAAGATAATTTCACATGTAATTACTGGTTAAAATACAGCTGTTTTACCATAGATTTATGTGTATTTCAAAACATTTGCATGCATTTCTGTTACATTTTCATGCATAAAAGACAACATTTCTGTTTTCTAACAATATTTCAGAATGTGTTATCAGGTGGAATATAGGGCTCGACTCGAATACTCAGAAATGTTCACCATGCAGACACTTCAATTTTTGTATGTTCTTATTTGCTTTTATGTTTGTTTGTTTTTTTTGAGCATTTGGTTGCTCAATGTTGTAACATTCAGAACATGTCCGCAGCAGTAACATCACCTGCAGTGACCAGGGGCTCACAGAGCAATGCAGTTCAGTTCAGATCCCATGTACAATTGCACTGGCTAGCAGTATTTGTGCAGTCATACTTTGACTGGCTGACACTCAAATTAAAGCATGGAAAGTCCACACTTTGTTTCACAGGAGCAACACTGCTGCCTATGCACTGAACCTACAATTCAGTTTGGTAATGCTTGACGTCACCCCGTTCAAAGTAAATCAACAGTGACTCCAAGGACACTTCCAGCGCGTACTATGAGTTCATTTAACCTGTTAAACAAGATGCTGGAGACCTCAGCTGTGTGGTACACAGTGATGATTAGTTATGGCAAGCTTACAGAACTTTTCTTTCATTGCATTTATTCATAGAAAGGAAGTTTTGTTGTTGTTGTTGTTGTTTTTTTTCCCTTTACTTGCACACAAGTTACATTCCATGTGTTGTACTTCCGTTGCACAATAACAACTACTACTATACTATACACAACATTTGTTCAATGTGAATGTGCACCCCTCTCAGCACACTTCCATGGTCACGCATGTGTGTTGATTGGTTCTATGTGGCACTCCTCCCTTGCCCCCGATAATTAAAATACTCATTCTGATACCAAAGCTATGAAGCCCTGTTAGAGCCTGATATGTAACAACAACCTGAAATGTTACATATTATATATATATGTATATATATATATATATATACACACACATACATACATACATATATAAACGTGATAAAACCCAAAATGTAATAACTGGTCAATAATGTAATGAGATGCTGACTGGGAACTAACACAAGCCACAGTATATTTTTGAACATGGATTTAAGCCTATTGTACATACAAGCACTTCATCTGTATCCTTAAGAGAGTAACGTCCATCCATTCACTACTAGTTTTTTTCCTCTTATATCCTCTTTTCATATCCTCTTCATTTTAGAGCATATGGACCAACTCATGTATACTGTGTGCATAAATTCACTTTATACCTTGTATGTCATATATACAGTATATCTGTGTGTATATATATGTATTTCTGTGCACTGGCAAGTATTTTCTGTAGATACAGAAGCAGATTTGTATTAAATAAAGCCATGATTATCTCACATAATTTAGCTGAAAATTAGTTGAAAGAAGTTGTAGAAAATATGCCTACACTCAAATTGATTACTGGAAACAGTGTATAGACTAAGCATGTGTGTGTCCTCTTATTTCACAGTGTCTGCTGGTGTAAGTTAACTGAGCAGATAATTTGAAGTATAAATAGATTCTAGAAGTTGATTCAGCAGGGCTTGTAACAGCTTCTCTTCATCGTCTCACGGCACCACTGCAGTTGAGTAGTTCTTGAATCTGGGTCTGCCATTTGAGTTAACAGTCTGAAGCACTTCACATCTCTGTATGACAAGAGCTGATGAAATCCCCCTGGGCACTTACAAGATATCTCCTTGTGACAGCATTCCTTCTTCAGTTCAGAGTAGGAGCTGGTCCTGATGTTGGTGAATGGGGTTGGAACGATGGGAGGGAGGTACCAGCAAGAGTGGCAAGGAGGGCCAGAGGAAGACAAAGACAGAGACATAAGCGGAAATGGAGCACAAGTGGCTGAGAGGAGAAACAAGTGAGCCAAAGAGGGATAACAAGATTTTTTTTATTTATTTATTTTTTTGTGACAGCTAAAGAGATCCAAATCATCATGACATTTACTTTTCTTGGTCCATCTCCCAAATCTGTATAATATGGGCTACAAAAGAGCACATAAATCCAAATACTATGTGTGTGAAGGGTTTTTTTTTGGTGTTTTTGTTTATTAAATGATAGCCTAATGTGCCCAAAGGACAGCACGTATCCCTCTGAACTAACATTCCAAGCCAGCCATCTCAAGTGATGCATCGGAAATGTAACATCCCTTTAGCACAGCCGAGTGTCCTGATTATAAAAGGGAATGAGGGCGGCACACTGTGTGTGTTTGACCAGTGAACTGAAGATGGGTTGCATGGTTCCCTGCAGTCGGAGGGGGGAGGAGGAGGAGGAGGAGGACGGGGAGGAGGAGGAGGAGGAGGAAGCAGAGTTAGCTGCAGAGAAAAGGGAAGAAAAAAACAAATAAGGGACCAAATGGGATTGAAAAAGACAGAAAACCAAAGGAGCTGATGAGAGAGTTTTATGTGTTCTGTTGTTCTGTTTACCACCATGTCTTATAAGAGCTTGGGTAATGACTCTGTCTACACGCACATGGTTGTCTAGCTTAAGTAAATTAGCAATATTGAAATTCCAGGTGACGCTCACAGAATCATATTAGCTGATGTATTATTTCTACAGAGTTAGAGACAGGTTCATCCACCTTTATTTCCACATGGAGCACAATATTTATTTCCCTTTTATTTAATTACTAAGAAGTGAAGCAGAGGCCAGGCATTTCTCCACAGCAGCTCTCTGACTGCACTGTACGGTCTTTGTTTCTCCCAAAGTCCAGCAACAGTCTTTGGTCCACCGATGGAGCAGGACAATATGATGGGGGGAAACAATCTGAAAGGAGAAAGCAAGAGGCACTCAGCTGAGGAGAAATACTGCCATGTTTGAAGTGGACGTGTGCTTTGGGGGATGACCAGATGGCTGCAGAAAAAAGGCAGGCAACAAAAGAAGAGGTCAAATAGAGTGGTGAGGATAAAGGAGAGAGTGTAGAGAGTTGGTGAAGGGGATCAGTACTGCAAGGAAAGACTAGAAGGAAGTGACTGAGAAAATACATAATGTAGACAGAATAGCTTTTCCTTTTCTTTGAGCTGTCAAAGGGCAATCCAGAATTTGGAAGACTTTAGACAAATGGTCAGTTTAGCGTTATATGGCTCTATTAAACAGAGATACTGATATTAAAAAATTAGATGCACCTTTAAAAACACTTTAATTGGAGGTGGCTAATGCATCAGTGGGGTTCACCTATTATTATTCAACATATTTATTCCAGTCATTATTTTCCCGTTTCCGTCAAGAATTTTGACCGTTTTCATGGCCCACAGTTTTGAGAAAAACCCAACAAAAACTACATCAAAATGACCGGCTCGGTGTGCCATGACTTTTGGTAGCATTCTGTCAAACGATTTTTTCGAAAATAGAGAAAAGCAGAGAAACTTTGGCCCATAGAAATGAATGAGGTTTGGACAAATCAGCCAAAAACCCAGCACTCTTTGGACCTCAATAACTTGGCCATATTTCATCACAGACACACCGTTTGAAGTTTAAACGGGTCGCGAGACATTGAGCTATAACATACTGAAGCCATGTATTGTTGTGATTTATGCTCTTATAAATCGCGATACACATTTTATGATTTTCAGAAATTTCCAAGTCTTTCCTTCCATGCTGAGGACATCACACTCCACTCTAGATGAGGAAAAAGAAATAGAAAATCACTTTCAACTGTGTCACACCTTTTGCTCAGCATACATAAATTATACATTAAAATGTAGGTATTTCTTGTCTTCTTTCAGGAAATATAACTGTTGAATCCCTACTCCTTCCACAATTTGAATTATGAACCTCAGAGTCTGAGGAACCTGACAAATTTTCCTACTCTTTAGAATGGGAGAATTGTAAAATTATTTTTTTTAATTTCTCAAATGACCACTGTTTTTAAACTGCTGTTGTGTCCTCATTTTTCACTTTAGGAAAAAAAGGACATAACCTCATTGTTCAAGAATTTTTTGCGAAAACTTGTTCATTTTATGAATTACAGAGGTTTGTTCAGGACATAAAAATTCTGATTTTGACTGAGAGGAGAGGTTACTCTGCAGTATACAGGCAGTGTAGAACTGTCAGTTAATTGACTCTGTCAACTCCTGCCCATAGTCCCGCCCCTCTGTTTCTGTTGCTAGGTCAGACAAAATGATCATCTCTCCCATCCACTCCCATTGTAAAAATTGATTTTTACATTACTTTATTGCTAATATTTTGTACCAAAGAAAACCAACAGTGACTACATATTAATAAGGAACACTTTGTGTTGTGAGCTTGAAAAACGGGGGTTTTCCACAAAAATGGTATGTTTTGATTAGTTTGGCTAACAGCATAGCAGAGCAAGCAGCTGATACTGGCTACCTCCCACCAACAGACTTACTTTTGAAGACTATATGTGAATATTTTTCAAGCCAGGGCTTTTAAATATCTTAGCGGGTGTAAGTTTTAGAAGTGCCCCAAAAATACCTTTAACAATTTTAAGAAAAATAAAATGCTTTCGGGGTTGTTGCTATGGGTTGTAGCCTGCTGCCTAGCCTACTTTGTTTTGGTGGTACAGCTCGGATTTCTGCCTGTTCAAATCAGCCAGGGTTAGCATGCAGTAAGCCCAAAATAAGGAATTAGCCACAATTAGCCATAGCTAGCATGCAGCAAGCTTGAGGTTAGCAGTTAGACACAGTTTGCTCTTGGCTAGCCCATGGTTAGCATGTGGCTATCTTGAAATTAGGAATTGGCTGCAGTTAGCACTTGGCTCGCCCACAGTAAGAAGTCACCCCCAAATAACATGCAGGTTGTCGGAAAAAAGGAATTAGCAGCAGTTTGATGGGCAGTCTCATTGCCCCGTCTAAAAAATTTCTCTATTTTCTAGTTACTCCTTTAGGCTAATTATTTCAATCAACAAAAGTCCTAATCATTCATATCAAATATTGATGAATTTTTAAAAGATTTGGCATTTAAAATGCATGTAAATCCATTTTATGATCAGAAAAACACAATAATTGATTCAATATATTGCAAATTAGATTATTTACATTTTGATTATTGCAGCCTGGTATACGTGAAAGATTGGCAGAAACATTAATTTATGCATTACTAATATTTTCTCAACACCAAATACTCATGTTATTTGACCTTTTGCACATTTTTGTGCTCATAGGAATTAATTCAAATCACTGGTTAGAGCAGGATCAGCAATAGTGATCGGAATGGATTCCACAAAAGTGTGCAAAGACTCAATGTTTCAGTTCATGTTTACAAAAGCCTAAAAAAAAGCAATGCATCCAAAATATTGACAACACTCAAAAATGCACCACTTTGCATATATCATAAATAATATAAGCCAAAAACTCAAAATCTGCTTGAGTGCATCAAAGGGTTAAACAAGAAAATTGTGTAAGACTGAAAGTAGTTTTATATGACTGAAATTGACAAAATTAATCCAGCTGAATTCATTATTAACAGAACTCAATCTTAAATTTCCTTAGCTTGATTCATGCTTGTACTGATTCCTTTCTTTTCCTTATTTCATTATCAGGAATGATAATAAATCCTGAAACCAAAATACAGTTACTTTTAATTTAATCAGTTCAGTTAATTTTTAAAACACCAAAAACGTAATCTCAGATCACTTCAAAGAGAAAGTAAATAGGTTCATTTCAGTCCAATGCCATTATTGTTACTACAAAACAATGAAAATAAAATGAAATAATTTAGTACAAGTACTTAAACACAGTCAAATTTGTAATGCAATCCCATCCTATTCTTTATAATTGTCCTCATTTCAAATATTGAATTTACTTCATATACTTTTCTAAGCTTGGAAGGAGGATATCCTTCACTAGTGGAAGACATTCATCACAGATGTCAATCATCCCAGGGGTGCATGTCCCAGCAAGTTCATCCTAAGGTCAGACTGAGTAATGTCCAGTGAAACCGTAAAAACCCCCAAGAGTCTACCGTCCTCAGTTAACATGTTGGCTTGTTCAGAAGGTTCAGAAACCACTCTGGGACAAATGTGACCAAAACAGAGATGTTTAGCAATAAGCAATTAGCATTTTCTAAAAGCCAAACACAGCGTATTGACAAAAACACCTCATGCTATCTATCAGAGTGGATGGCTGATCGTTTGGGCTTGTTTTATAGGGGACCTTCACAATTAAATATGGTGTTCTTTACCAAAAAGAACATTTATAAGCTTAACTTTTAAGGTAGAGATGGTGTCTGCCTCCCAAACCTAAACTGGTTCCACAAGAGAAAAGTCTGATAGCTGAAGGCTCTGCCTCCTCATCTATATTTTGAAACTCTATTAACCAGAAACACACCTATAGTTGTAAGCGTTTGGAAATCAGCAGGCAGACTCAAGTGCAGACGTCAGATTCAGGACGTTAAATGGTAACCTCATTGGACAATATTGTAGAAAGAAACTACTGAAAAGAGCTTGTCGATGTCGCCATGACCTCATGTACTGACATGAACAAATAAGACTACACAAGAATGCTGGGAGAACACAGGGTTAAAATAGGCAGGGACGCAGGTGAGACACATGAGGTAAACGAGGAGGGCACAGGTGCAGTCCATGATGACAGTGACTGGTGAATCCTGGGAATTGTAGTCTAGGCCGGTGATCAGTAGAGTGGGGAAGCTGACCTGGGTAGAGGAAGAGGAGCAGGCATGACAAAAGTCAGAGAGCACAGTGTTCTTTTAGGAAAAAAAGAAAGAAATAAAATGATAAAATAAGTATTCTCAAGTAATAAATGAATAGACTAATAAACTGGAATCTTTTAGAGAAGTACAGCTCAAACCAGTCCAGTGCATTACTTTAACAACACTGAATGCTGTGATATAAAATCAAGAGCAGTGAAATATTAATGCCCAGTGTGTCATTTATTTTCTAGCAGTCACTTTCTAAACTACAAAAATCAAATGCACATTGAAATAAAATGTAAGGAGGAAGTCACAGGCATAGTGCTCAATTTTGCAGACTTTGAGACACAACTGAGAGAGATTCCTAATTCTCTGCACCTCTTTACTTTAAATTGAATGGGTTCCTTAATGGTGAACAGTGTTTTCCCTTATGTACCCCCACAAGAATTAGAGGTTCCATCCTTCAGTTGGAAGGTGGTGGTTTTGAGCCTCGGTGAATGTGTCCATTTTCCTCATTATCTTCAGTTTGCTCCTCAGATGCAAATAGCTTTGGATTAAAGCACTTTATGGCTTTATATAATCCAATGTTGGATTTATGATACCAAAATACCTCAATATAAACATCATAAAGTGAAATAACAACTTTTTTTTTTTTTTCTGAAAATACTTTGGAAAGAAAGAGTACCAAAAAACTGTTTTACATTAAAAAGCAGATCTATTTTTATTGCTCCTCACTTTAAATTTTGTCAGCTCAACTCATTTGCAGGCTACACCATATAAACGGCTTCTATAACCACAGTACCTCAATATGTGGCATCACTGGTTGGCCCCTGACCATGGAAATGGGCCAGTGGCGATTAAGGGTGAGAAAACAAGAGTCTTCTGTACAGCTCATCTTAAGGCACTCCACTGAAAATCAATAACACTTCCCTCTTCAACTCTATCCGTGTTACACTAACCGTGGTCCAGTCTGTAGGGTAATGAATACACATGGATGCAAGAATCCCCCCTATAAAGTCTACACAACTTGCCAAAAAGATGCTCATGAGGACAGACTCTGGAGGAAGTGGAAGAGCAGGAGAATATTGTGAGAAGAGGATTGTGCACTGATACTAGACAATAGATTTCAGGATGATTTGTGTCTGAGGGCAGAGTTTCAGCATGCTGGCAGATCTAGTGCAGTGTGAGTGACCAGTGCATGCCCCTTAAAAAGCATCCATCGGTCTTTGTCTGCAAAATCCTTACAAACCTCATCACCAAGAGAGAATCCTCATGGAGCCCACTCTCAACAGCATCACTTGTCTGATCTCAGCAACAGAAAAACCTCTGAGGTGGTGAACCTGGAAAGGGAGTGATACAAAGATGCCATATCACTAAAAGGTGAAGATAACAACAAAAATAGCAGGAAGATTGCAAGAGTGGGGGGTGAACATATTTGGTTTTGAAGTTTGCTTGCTCAAAGCTCAACCTAAAAAGCAGTGGACACCTAAGCAGAGAGAAAGAGGCTGCATCCCCCCACAGGACAGATCTTGAGTCACTACTGGACCAAATTAATCACAAGTGCAGAGGAAACTGGGGCTCGATAAGGGCTGGAACTCCTACTGCATTCCGTCCATTGTAGGTGACTGCATCACATTCACTCACAATACTGCTCCCCCATCTGTTGATTCACTTATCAAGACGCTCTGTCGTGTGTGTGTGTGTCTCTATTTGCCTGTATGTCTATATTGGCATGTGGGACTGCTTGTATGTGTGTGTGTGTGTGTGTGTGTGTGTGAGAGAGAGAGAGAGAGACTGTCACTGTTAATGCTTACACCTTGGGAGAGGTGCCTGTATGAGGACAGATAGGGAGGGAATAGAATTAAAACGGATGAGGCCAATCCCTCCAGTGACTAGATCTCTCACTCACACATCAATTGTGTTTGAGAGCCAAGTACGTGAGCACTGTCATGTTGTCCTTTGAGCACATGCGTTCACAAAGGCAGACAAATTCTCATGGGCTAATGGAGAAGTGAAGGAACAAGGTTGTTTTGCGTGCATCTGAGTGATTGCATCTTCTGCTTGATTAGGATGGAAGCACAAAATACAAACTGTCATGTTGATGATGGATTGTTTTCACCAGTGAAGATACTAACACCCCTTATTTAAAAGAAAAGCCAAAGCAATATCTCATATATCCCACAATGCAAATTGATCGGTCCTTCAGAAGAAACTGTTTGACAGAGCCAGTACATACGCTCCCACCAACCAACCGCTGCACTGGAATATCCAAAGTGTTTACGGATGTAGAGAATGCCTGATTACCCAGCGGGAACACTTGAGAGTCAATCAGAATATGTGAACAGCCAATCATGATGGAGTGGGAAAGCAAAACACACCTGTAGCTCTAAATATTAGTTCACACACTAATGGCTTCTGACTTAATGGAAGTCACTCTAGACTAACAGTTTACACCGTCCCATTAGAGTACATGATGAAAACACAAACCATTTGCTGTCTCTGAAGAAATGTCAGATGCACATGCTGATAAATTGCTTGTATTACTGAGACATGCAATCCCTGAGGTGCTTGTTAGGGGTTTGTTAGAATATAATCAAAATATTCAAATGATTGTGTCACTGTATTTTCTTTTTTTGACTTTGGTGGCCTCATAGAGCAATATCATAGATCACATGCACATTTGGTGTCACTGGTTCTTATCCCTTATATGTCTTTTTTAATCTGAAAGATAACAAGTATGTGGCTAACTGACATTGTGACTTCAAAAGCAATAAAAAAGAAGATGCTGAAAGTAAAATTGTATATACTTCTCAACAGTGGCAGAAAGAGTTGTTTCAGCTCTTTTGGTGGAAGCCAACTGAAGCGAGGACATGCGGCAGTAGCACTCACAGCTGCTGTGAACGCTGCAGCGACTCGTTCACTTTGGACAAGGAAGCAGAGCGATAACTAGTGGGAGCTCCTAGTGGGAGCTGGAGACCTTCGGGGAATGCCTTGACGTTTCTATCCTTTGGCTGCCACTTTTTACCGGCACTAACAAACACGCACACTGTACTGCTCGCATTTGTAAGACTGGATCACCAGATCTGTCCGCCTCCTGCTAGAATTGAGGCTGTCCTTGTGTGCAAGGTCTAAATGTCCATCAGACACACATGACAAAGGAATGAATGGTAATCCATTAAGCTCTACAACAGGCGCTTTCTGTCTCTCTTTGCTACTTTAGCAATCATCAGCAGACTCAGATATAAAGAACAAACATACAATAAAAATAAATAAATTTAAAAAGAAAAAAAAACACCATATGCAATATCTTCAACCTCTAGACTGGTGTAAGGTGTGAGGTGTAAGCTATGTGTGACTTTCATTCAGTCTGCACCACAACTGTTAAGCCTGAATATGTAAATTTGGGCTCTATGGATACATGAGATGATTGTGAGTTATTAGAAGTTTGTCTGTCCCTCCCATCAAACCAGAGTGAGACTTGAAATTCTTAATTGAACCATAAACTCGAGAGTAAATAACGGCCCACTAACAACGAGTCAGCAAAATGATGTTAATTAAGCTTGTGTAAAGCGCCTCTGCGGCTCAAATGCAATCCATTTTGTTCTTATTGTTGCGTCTGTCTTGCTGTCCCTTATTAATCCCGCTTCCCCCTCACCTCCACAGATTGAGATGTTTTTGATTCTGCTGGGGGTTTTTTCTTCCCCATTTTCGCCAAAAGCACGCTCCCATTTAATTGAAGGCTTTTTCTATGTGAAACCCCCTGAGGTTACTTCCTTTATAAACTGTTGCTACATAAACAAAACTGAAACGAAACTGAGACAGACACAAGAGCTGCATGAAGTGCACCCATTTTAGTAAGTAGTATGGAGTGAGCTCTTTACTGAATGACCCTCACTCAGCAGACGCATAAAAATAGCCGGGTTATATTTTAATAACAGATATGGCCTAGTCTCTCAGCTCCTGGATCGACTGGATGCCAAGAGTCACTGCTTGGCATGAAGGGGATTTTGTATTGTGATCACAAGGGATGAGTAATGTTTTTTGTCCCACAAATCAGTACTCCTGCAGTGGTGGCTGCAACATGTTCTTACAGGGATCTAAGTTAGACACAACTGCAGAAACAGTATCACTTTCAGTACAGTAAAAGCATGAACTACTGTAGTCACATTGACGGACAGACAAACGCAGCAGCTGTGGGTTAATTTGGCTTCTTATCAGGTGTTCACAGCTACATTCTCTTTTCTTCAGAGCATAAATCAGTGTGTCTGAAGTGACAAAAACTCTGACATTAGACAACCGTATCATTTTGTTGGAGGTCGTCTAACTCTGGAAATGTCATTCAGCAAGAGGAACTTTAATCACAGATCCAAAGCACAGTAGATTTATCCTACATCTACATCGACATCTACATCGTTCCCACCACCTAACTTCACATCATTCTGGATTTTCTGTATTGTACCTAGAAAGTGGGAAGACCCCACCCCCTAAAACTGCCTTCTATGCAGTGAGGTGTAAAAACATGATTCAAAGAATGCTTTTGTACCATATATATGCGTCAATTTTGAACAAAACATATTAAAATCAGTTCATTTAATAGCTCAGGAAATTGTGTCAACTTTTGAAAAAAAAATCCAAATAAGAGAGTTTCTGCTTATATAAATATTTTCAAATGCTCTCATCCACCACTGGAGTGTTTAACACAGTGTAGCGTGCTCATTAGCTTGATGTGAATTTTTATGGCAAATTAATTAATTGTTGCTTTAAAACGTAACCCTTGAGGGACTTGCAGAAATGTTGTGTGGTTGTGCAGACTCTGCGAGGACTTTATGATACATTTAACTGATTTGCTGTTGTACAGTAGTTTTCTCCATCACTCTCGCACGTCTGAGTGAAGCTGAGCAACATTAATACAAAAGTGACCATGTCTGAATTACTGAATTGCTTTAAAAGACTGATGAAAGCATAATTTCTACGTGTGTTACATCTGAAAAGACCTTTCTGTAACCACAGACACTTTACAGAAATTCCAGTTAAAACTCACATATTTCCAATTGTCTACAAACAGTTAGTAAAATTGTTGAAAATCCTCCTCATACAGTCTGTGGCATCAGTCATCATCGTTGTTGCTCATTTCGTCTGAAAACACAAAGACATTCACCTTTCTTTCACTAACACAGAAATGCTGCAGGTCCTTCAAGTAAATAATTATGTTATGATAATCAGATATTCACTGTGAGAAAAATAAATGTCTTACTAATTATTTATGTGTCTTATAAATGGTAGAAATTTGTTTTGAAAACTAGGAGCTAGAGTGTCATGAAGTATTAGAGAGCAGGGTTATTAATTTGACTATTAAACTTTTTATATATGCAATTTCCAAGCAGATGTTGTCAGTGATTCATCAAAAGCACAAAGGGTGATTTAGGGCCACATGGTCCCTTGACTGACTGTTAGTGGTTTGTCAAGCAGTGAAGTATGACTGCCTGAAGTGATGAGGCTCACATTTCAGCAAGTGCACACATGCTGATGACTGTTGTAACACTTGTGTCCTCTTGTGCTCTGCTGTCCCTGCAGTTTGCTCTCAGTTCTCCCGCGGGGTGTATGCCATCTTCGGATTCTACGACAAGAAGTCCATGAACACCTTGACCTCGTTCTGCGGCGCTCTGCACACCTCCTTCGTCACGCCCAGTTACCCCACAGATAATGAGGTGCAGTTTGTCATCCAGATGCGGCCCGCCCTTCGGGGTGCAGTCCTCAGCCTGCTCTCCCACTACAAATGGCAGAAGTTTGTCTACCTCTACGACACCGACCGAGGTAAGTGAAACTGCAAGCCTTGGGTGGCGGCTTATGTGACTCGACTTACAGGGTGGAACCATGTTACAGCGACTCAACAAAGCGAATGGACAGGAGGGTGAGAAAAAGATAGATTTACCCTGTAATACTCCATGAGAATCTTGTAAATGCTTCAACTATTATCACTACAGTGTTTAATACAATCGTTAGTTGTTATGTAAATGTGAAATATATTCAGTAGCAGCACATCACACTTGTAATAACACATCACACTTAAAGCAGCGGCATGTTCCGTGAGCAATAACCTTCAAACGTGGACTGGCTGGTGTCAGTTAATCTTCTGTTTAATCGTGTTGTTGATATTGGCTCGTCTTTCATTTGAAATGAGCTATGTCACAGCTGCTACTGAAGGGTTTTCTGCAGAAATCAGGCTCTGTGCCTGCCTGTGGGGGCTGCTTATTGTGCAGCATCCGTAGGGGTTCTGTGTAGTTTTCTTGCATTGCATTGTTGGTACCATTAATGTGACTACCTGTCAAAATGACAGTGTTCATTCCTTAGATTTGGAATGTCAAAAGATAAAATGAGCTCATTATCTCTCTGCAGAATAATGATCCTCTCCTCCTACAATGACTTCGATTTGTTCAAATAGCACCTGAGCAGGAGGAAGGGAAATATTCAGTAAGTTCTTCTTTGTGAGGGTGCATGCATTAGAATTTATATTTTCTTTTGTTATTTGTTCATTATAGAAAGGTCCTGACCTGCAGATATGCTTCAAGCCACCTGTCTCTGCTGCAGCCTGCACTCTGCTTCCTTTCTAGTATATTTTTTTATGGTCTAGCCTCACACTCCCATCTCTCTCTGCATCTTGCTTTGAGGCAGAATGTGTTGTGTTTTAGCACAGAGTCCTCTGTCTGTGGCTCTCCAGGCTTGTAGGGTCCAGAGCTGAGTGCCTTAATCCTCCACACAGCCTGCAGATAATATGTGGTTAATTAGGGTCATTCTGACTAGGACACTCATTGGATCTTCCCCGCGGACGCTAGCAACCCACATGTCCTTCAGCACAACCAATGCAGCTCAGCCCCCATCCTTCTGCTTTTTTAGCTTCTGTCTAGCAAGAGAGACTGTCTGGGCCAGAGTTAGATTCAGCGGAGGAGGGGGAAATAGCTTGAAATACAAAAATTGAAGAGGTGTTAGAGAGATGGAGAGGTAGTGATGACCAACCGGCTTGCTCTTTAAAGACATAAAAGGGCAATAGAGGGCAAAAGAGAGATGGAAAACAAGGAGGAAGAAACAAAACGGTAGTTCTGTCCAGCAATTAAGGCAACAGCAGGCAATTGTTATTTACAGCCTGTTACCTGTGTACAGACAATTCCCAGTGTAGAACACATCGCATGTTGAGGCCCATGCCAAACCACTTTTACCTCTCTCCTTACTGCCACTGGTGTAAGACGATCCCTTATTAGTGGGAGGACATTGGCCCCAGGAGGTGATTAAAGTCGTTTATTGATGCACTCCATCCAGCACTTTGGGGGGCTTTGACACTTGGCTCATCAAGCAGACAGATGTGTCAGAGAGTCTCTGCCTCTGCTTATCGGGTAGTGCTGCTCCCCTGGCAATGCGGACACTGACTGCTGGCTAAACCAAGAGGAATGACAAGGGAAAATAATCTGCCACTGTGTATATTTCCTTTTTACCCTCGAGCGCCGAAGCAAAAGAAAAATTGACAGACAGCTCAATATATTGTATTACTTATTTATTTCTGGGTCCATGTTTTCAACTCATGTACCTACACTAGACTGATGGCAGAAATGAAGACCATATCCCAGACCGTTCACTTGAATCAATTGTCAAGTTGATACTACAAATAAAACTGAGGATTGTTGAGGTATTTATGATGAAATAGCTAGAGATTATGTTTATGCCCTTCGATATTTATGTTATTGTGGGTTTAATGTGTTTAACATTCCTTTTCCACATACTGTGCGGTGCTGCAGCACGGCTTGTTGCATTCTTTATACAAAGCTCAGTTTTGCCACCTGTTCCTTTAAGGTTCAAGTATAAACTACCAAGAACAGGATTCCAAATTTGACATACAATTTCAAATATGTTTCACCTGCTACTATAGTATTTCAGACCACTATAGTATTAAATTAACAAGTAGCTTTTAATTTGCCAACTATGTAAAATTAGATTTTAATTTGAGCAGTGTTTTTTAATTTATTTAATTTGTCCTTTAAAATTAAATTAAAATTTATTTCCCCCCAAGAATCTATTTCCATTTCTTCTTTCTTATTTTATACTCATGAACCAATTAATGTAGATGGGAGGGTTTTTTTTTCTGTTAAGTTATAAACTTAAAACTGATATATCATTGATTTTGTTGCAACAGTTTTAGTGAAAGTAGATGTTTTTATATCAGGGCAGAATTACATCACAGTCTAGCCACGCTCCATCTAACTGGCAGGAATGATGTGATGAAATGTTTGCTTTTGGAAGCCAAAATTTTCATGTGTGTCTTCTCTTAGGGTTGTATGAAAACAGGAGTGTTACATTTCGTCAAGCTATTTAATGAATGTTTGATCTTCCCATCAGTGAGAGGGACATTTTTTAATGAACCCAATACAGCCTAAGCTGCAAATGGCAACTGGATTTGTGATTTTTTTTGCTAGAAAAACACTGAATCAGCTAAATGAACTTCTATTATGACCCTCTGCTCTGGATGTGAACACAAATCACCTGTTGCAATCTATTATTTTCTTGAGTGCCTTTTTGCTTTTTAATTTACGTTTGATAAAAGCATTGATCATCTACAATGCTAGAAGGAACTGTGCAATTATTCTCCAAACTGTCCTATTAGAGAGGAAAATCACAGCGCTATAGAAAAAAAAATACAGCTGAGTTTCAGCAAGAGGTTTTATTCAGTCAATAGAAAAGATTAATTACAGCAACACTATTCATTTGGCTCCGTTATTGGACTGGCACAAAAAAAAAAAAAAAAAGCTTTTAGTCCTCAATGCAGTGCTTTCAGTCAGAGAATGATGGTCCATATGCTTCAGGCTCAAATATATTCATTGAAAGTGGAGGGAAATATGTACACTTAATGCCAATATCAGACAGCGCTTTGAAAGCAGACGTTATGATGAAGGAACTTCTGTAGATTCTGTAGACGGTGTTATAGTGGCTTAATGACTGGCTACTCTCAAACAGTCTATGGTAATATATGGACAGGCTACCTTATCTGCCTGTGTTAATATGTGGGTGGATAAAGGAAGAAGAAAGATCCACAGAGCGTTCACCTCTGCATTGATCCATTCTTCAGCATTGTATATGACTTACTCGGAAAAACTCACGACTCAAGCACTCCTTCAGCCAAACCCTCTGTTCTGCTTACTCCCACCTTTGCTACAGGGAATGCTATCCTTTTACCACTCTCTCTTTGAGTTTCTATCATCACACAAATTTCCCCCTTAAAACTGGAGTGGTACAGGGTGATAAGGTGAAGGTAGATGGATCCTGCCCTTTCTGTTCCAGCGGTCAGGTATGGGCAGATAATTGCCAGGTCTCTGCTGCAGAGACAGATGATTACAGGCTTTATTGTCTCTCCCAGGCACAATCAACCCTGATTCAGCAATCTCACCTCTTCTTGATTTATGAGTCACTTGCCCTCTTTTTCTCTTTCACCCTAATACCATACTTTTTTTTAAAGCTTTCTCTTATGTTCCCTCCTCCTGCGTGAATTGTGAGACTGTTGTTGTAGAGAGGTCTAGATCTTTCTTTCCTCAAAAGCAGGAACATGTTCTGGCAAACAAAACGTGTTGTCCATTTGACTATGTGTCATACAGATAATATGAATCCGTGGTATCAGTGAAGAGCAGCACTGTGCTGCAGTATTGTCGTACTGTCACCTCACTACAAGAAAGCTACTGGTTTGGACCTCAATTGAGGTCTTTCCTGTGCTTCCTCCCACCAATAAAAAAACATTCATGAGTCTCGACTGCATGAGTATGTATAGTAGTTTGTCTGTGTGTTTGGTCCTGATGAACTGTCCAGGATGTAAATGATGCCCACTACTATGGAGTTTTTTTCAATCTTGTCTGAGTCCTAGTTAGGTGAACGTCTACAAGGTTGTTTTTGTCACTTACACTTCAGCTTTTAGAGGGCAAATGCCCATCGGGGGTAATGTGGGACTTGGATGTCTTCCTCCGTATGGTCAAGTAGTCTTCCTCTGGTGCACGGTCATGTATTGATCTGTTGGGTCTGTGCATTAAGAGGAAAGTAGCTGGAATATGGTTAATGATAGTGAAAAAACAAAACAAAACAGATGAGCTGCTTAGCAGGACAAAACAAGCATGGTAAAACATATTTATTACTTAGTTTATAGATATACTAAAGGGGTCACAGATTTTATACTGTTATCTGTTCTGTTAGAATCTGGGTTTTGTTTAGTGTTTGTTTAGGGTCTTGTGTTCTTAATTTCTTGCCTCAGTCTTTTTCTGTTTCTGTTAACTTTACTTCCTGTTTTATTTTGAAGGGCTGTCTTTGTCTAATTATACTCATCTTGACTTTCCTTGGCCTCATCTCCCTGATGTTTTGAACATGTGTCTCATTAGCATCAGTGTCTATATACTGTCTTGTCTTTTCCTTCCCTCTTGCTGAGGCCTGTATCACGAAGCGAGATTTTGCTTTAGCAAGGTAACTTCAGGGTTAATCCTGGGTTTTCTGTATCACAAAACTGGCTAATCGCTTATCGAGGTACATCACCGGGGTAACATACGCTGAACGTCTAACCTGCTCCGTAGCAGGGTAATTTTCAGGATTGAATCCAATCCTTTATAAAGTCCCTCCCACTGGCCAATCAGCTTTTCAGGAAAAATGACGTGCTCTCCCAGACAGCATTATTATCAGTGCCAGTTAGAATAGTTCTTCTCTATGGCGATGATTATTATATACAGTCATTGCACAACACACATACATCTAACAGACGTCGGCATGATGTAAAAAGTTTTATCGACAAGACGTCGCATGGAGAAAGTTAGCTCATTGGTAAAATATTGCCCAGATGTCGGTCCATAATGGGAGAATAGAATAAGTCAATTTTTGATATGTCATTTGTAGCAGGAGACTTTAGCTCTCAATGCCTGTCAGAAGATAGAGGGTTCAATTACTGATTCTGCAGTTATATTTCGCTTTTATAAAATGTTATAGTTTAAGTTTACAAGCATCGGCCCACTAATTTCTACCACAGCTCAATATCTGGACAGATTTTATTCATTTCATTTATTGTGAACATCCCACTGAGATGAATGAAGTATCTACTCGTCTTCAGGCCACTATGGATATGATTTAATAGTGGCCAAAGCCTAAAACTTTATTCCAGTCTGACATTATATTCGAGGGACCAACTTACCGAACGCAATGATTTTTTTATGTTTATTTTTAACCTGCTCCTACGTCCTTGACACCCCCGAGGGACTGCATCTGGGGAAGATCAGACTTAGACTGGGGAAGACTTAATGACTAATTGTCATACATTCTATTCATTAGCACAG
>JBAMYA010000002.1:10380487-10396886 GCA_037176975.1 Arrhamphus sclerolepis
TATACATACATACATATGTATATAAGAGTCAAGACCAGACCTTCTCACAAGTATTTCAGGACATTATTTTTTTGTACGCCACAAAATGCAAAAATTAATGGAACACTGGTTAATTAATCAACCAAAACTACTTGCTATTAAAGTAAAAATTGACGTTCTCTAAACATTTTGTTTGTTTGTTTTCCGGGGGGGCTGCATGCGTGCAAATCGCATCTCACACAACTGTTAATGCAAGGGAAAGAACAGCACTTTTGAGTAAAGTGAATTTAAACTACCATGCTTTAAACAACTGCACCAAAATATAAACATATCAATGTATAACTATAGCAAAACATGATAGATCATGAGAACTAACCACTCCATACTAAAGAAAAAGCAAAAAAGAAAAATGTCTTGCCATCATGCAATTAACAAAGTACGAAGGAGCTTGTATCCAGAATAAAAGTCTCAAAGAACAAATCATGAGGTCACGAGCAAAAAACTCAGTGTGGAAAATGTCCCAGTGCATTAAATCAAATGCACCGATCCCCATAGCAACCACTGCATTTTGGTAGTAGACGCACATGCGCACACACGTACTCCTGAGCGAAACCTCCGTCATTAGCTCATAAGTGGTTCCTTTTCCGAGCTTTTTTGTATCATAAATAACATGAAACACAACTGTTTACTCTGACTGATTTTAAATTGGATACTTTGCAACAAATGTAAAAACATTAAATGTGTTTAATATCTACATTAAGACATCATAAAGCATAAAGTAAAACACAGCATAGACAGTTCGGAAACAATTGGGAATGAGTTAAAAGGAATCTTTAAATGGACAAAGTAGTTTTCTGACCTAGAATGTGGCCCTGACTGGTTCTGAATGAGGGCTTTATAGCAGGCAGCCACTTGGAGAGCAGCTCTCCCATCTTCCTGGTACTGCCTACCGCAACTGAATCTTTTGGTGGTACATAGTACCGGACTGGCTTACTTTCACCCCGTCATACTAATTAGCTTCAAATGCAAGTCTATAATGTGATTTGAAATAATTACGATGACAGTTTTCTGCATAGTTATGGATACTTAATAGTGGGCCATGATGATATGATCTGGGCTGCCATGTCGAATGATGGGGCCACACGGTCATGCTGCACTATATGGCCGGCGGCCCGTGAGAAGCCGCAGCCCCTCTGGCATCTGCCCGAATGCCAGACCACCTAGTCTGTCACTGTTAGTAAATTAGGCATTTACTTTTCCTTGTGTGTATTTATGTGGCTTACATCTTTTACAATGTTTCATCTTTTACACTATTATCAGTAACATGTCTGGAAGTTGATGTTTATGATGGCGTGGGGTTACATATCAGTGCCATTTCCAGTGGCCACTCATGACGATGGCAGCATTAATGCAGAAATGTTTGTCAAGATTTTCAACATATGCAGCGTTACATTGACAAAGATGTCCAAGTCCATGTCCAAATTGAAAAAACTGAAATAAAAAAAATAGAAAATTAAAATTGATGTCCAAGCAGTTTTTGATCAAGAGGGTTATGCATCAGTTAGGCATACTGGACTGGTCTGTCTGCCACCATATCGTGATTAACTGGTAAGATTAGCTAAATTGTTGATGAGCTCATTTGAATAGCTAATTAAATTGCTAATTAGATTAAAGTTAAGGAAGTTATTTGTGTAAAGCATTTTCAACGCCAAAGTGCTGCTCTTTATTAATTAAGATGAACACAAGATGTATGAAGTAAAAATATTTTTAATCTTCTGTGCTGTTGACAGCTGTATTTAGATGATTTAACTTTTCTCTGTATTCTTTTTCTGTCATCTAGCTAACTCTTAGGAGATTGTGAGGGATTTTATTCAAATTTGACAGGATGAACTGAACTATGAACTAAACTCATGTACTAATTGTGTGCAAACGTTCGTGCTTAGTTGTAAATGGCGAATGGAAGGCACACACATTTATGTATTTGTAGCTTCTTTGCAGAAAATTCCATTTTAATAAAATATGGACATAAACTGTAAGGTGACTTTGCATAAAGCTGCAGGCAAAAATTGTAGAAACCTGATAAATGATAATGATTAAACAAATTATAAGTGTGGTATCTCATTCATTTTCTGGGCGGCTAATTAACTAAATGAATCAGTTGTTTTGTTCTTATCTTACATCCTTACAGTTGATAAGAAGTTCACCATCAACACTGAGCAAAATAATGCTGACTGTGCAACTCCTCTGTGTGCCATTTTTTTAGCATTGGTTTTTGTTTGACATCACGTAACAACAGAAGCATGACATGTAAACACTTTGTTTAAGAGCAGATTGGGCCTCCCTATAAATTCGTTTTAGATTGCTGAACTCTAAGACTTCTCCACCAACGCTGCATTGCAGGTATATCAACCCAGTGGCGATACTTTCCTTACTAGTGAGCTGAGAGCACTTTTGCCTGCCTTGCTCTCTCAAACATATTTAATCAGTAAGTTTCACTGAACTGTCATGGTCAATAATATTATGATGAAAATGCCACTAACATTAAAGAAGCATTAAAATAGAGAATAAGTTAAAAATTAGTTCATTTTCACCACGTCACAATTATTGTTTTAAGTTATGGATATACAGTATGTATTCTCAAATAAGGGTCTTGGTTCTTTTCCATCCATGTATGTTGGACCATGTGTATAGCTGATATGAAGATGTGCAAAGGTTCTCAGATTTTTCATTTCAGGCTTCAAAAGATTCCAAAAAGGCTCTTACAGGGGCGAAGTTGCACTAGTAAAGACTGAAAATAATTATGTTGTTTTATTTTTGTTTAGTTTTTTTTGTTTGTTTTTCAAAGTTGAATGTCATCAAGTGGTTGTATTGGTAATGTGGTACAAATGCAGAATCTATGAAAGGCTGAGTCAATGTTCAGTTGGGCTCAGGAGCTCCACTTTGAAAACAAAAGTGTGATTAAATCATTGTATTTTTTCTTTTTTTTTTTTTTGTTTTTTTAAAGAATGTTTCTCTTTCCTATTGAAAGAGTTTTGCATATTTTTCGTTTTACGTTTGATCACATCATTAAAGGACTCAAGAAATCTGCAGGATTTCTGTATGAAAGCAAGGGCACACGTCTAAATTGTGCACCCAAAGTCTCCTCATCAAGAAACGCATCAAGGAACACAACTGATCAATAGCACATACAAGCACATTGGCAAGAGATAACTGTAGGAAATCTGTCAGGCGTTACAAAATGGAGCAACCCTCACAAATACCACGTTAAACATAACTGTGCAAAAACAAAGACAAAAAAAATTTTTAATCTTATTTAGATGACACCTCTGGAATGAGCCATTATAAGGAGGAGACAGATATTGTGGTCAGACAAAATCAGTGTTCCACAGTGTTTTGTTTTTTGTTTTTTTTTTCTTCCTTTTTTGAAAGACCAAAAAGAACCAATTATTATCAGTAACATGTCTGGAAGTTGATGTTTGTGATGGCGTGGGGTTACATATCAATGCCATTTCCAGTGGCCACTCAGGACGATGGCAGCATTAATGCAGAAAAGTTGGTCAAGATTTTCAACATATGCAGCGTTACGTTGACAGAGATGTCCAAGTCCATGTCCAAACTGAAAAAAATTGAAACTGATGTCCAAACAGTTTTCGAGCAAGAGGGTTATGCATCAGTTAGGGACACTGGACTGGTCTGTCTGCAGTCCTGAACAGTCCCCAACGATGGTTTGGCAACTGTGAAGTGAAAACTGTGAAGATGACCCCCTGCTACTGCATTTTTTAAGATGGATTTGCACTAAAAATGGCACAAAATAACAATGAATTGAAAGTGTTGTGAGAAAGAAAAAAACACTTATTTTCTATTTAATGGGGGGTCAGGGGGATGTTGTTAGACTCTGGAAATTCAGAAATGAATTCATATTCTTTTAGATAATAACATAAAGTTGTTGTTTTTTTTTTTCATGTCTTTTGCATATCTCAACTTTGTCTTCCTTGGGATTACATATGACTGCTCATAGCCATGTAGATGTTCTTTGCTGGCTCTTTTTTCTTGTGGGATTTCTGTGCTGGAGCTTGTTCAGAAGCAACAACCTGCTCATCACCAAAGTAAAGAGAGGCAGACAAAAAAAAAAAGAAAAGAAAAGGAGGAGGAAGAAAATGAAGAGGCAAAGTCTGGGACAGGCCCAGGGCGAGCAAGCTGTTCAAAGACAGCCAGGCAATGAGCACTCTGCCAGCCGCAAAGCTGCATTTTCAAGCAGTAAGAAAAACATAAGAAGTGAACTGGAATCAAAGAAGTTTTTTTTTAAAAAAAGGAGAGACATCTGGGGATTTGTTAGAACAACATTCTGCCGACTGTTGAGGCATTAAGGGTGGCCTCCTCATGCAGAAGTGGAGGGCGTCCATATCCTTCTTTCTGCTATAAAGTGAAGGACAGCTGGATGTATTATAGGACCAGAATCTTTGTGTGAAATCAAATTTAAGAAATGGATGGAAATCTGACCATGATAGATAAGAAGTCGCAGGAGAAGGGGAGAATGGACAATAGATTTACTGCAGCAGATAAAAAAATGTCAGCACTAAAAACTAGGCCCTCAATCATTTTTGTGGAAGACACAGTGAGTACATGGAACAGTATCAACATTCTGTAAACCCAAGGATGACATATAAAGATGCAAACACAGATTGGAGTAAAAGTATTCAAAAGTCAAATAAAATCAAAATAAATTAACCTTTTTAAAAGTGTCATATAGCGGGTATAGAAAATGGATGGATGGATTCCTGCGATGCTGTGTCATTGATTCGAAAATAAAAAGAAGGAAAAGAAGGTGAACAATTTAATGTCTTCTGCAATGACCGACACTTCTCATCAAAACATCAGCTTCATGACGTCAGACTGAGCAGAGACGGCAAGAAAAAATACCAATAGTTGAGTCCTTACGGCTGAATGAAAAGCTGGAGATACATGCTACTTTCAACCTCCTGGAACCAGCTTCAGCTGTGTGAAGGCCATTCACGAGCTGTGATTATAGAATTAAATTGGATTAAAGTGTTATCATTAAAAAGAACCTTTACATTGTCACCTGCTGACTCAACGACCAGGCTGAAGACTGGTGAGCTGCGACTGCTTTGACTGCTTCGTAATACGGCATAAAATAATGGCATCCGCATCCCTTTTCACCTTACCAGTCATCGTATGAGTCAGATGTTTTTAAAGCATTTGGTGGTTGGTGGAAGGCCAAGACTTCCACTATTTCAGGGTCATATATCTCTTCTGCCAAAGAAAAGCATCGTAGCCACAGCCAGCACTGGATGTATATTAAAGGGAACTCCAACAGCAACTGTACAAAAGCTTTTAACAGCAACAACAACAAAAAGATTAATGAATAAATAAAAATGAAAAAAAGGCAAGCCCTTTACATCAAAAGCATTTAAGGTTCACCTCACTTTTTAGCATCTTATTTCAGTATCAAACATCTCGCGCTCAGCATATCTTGTTATGTATATCTTGTTATGAGCTTCCTGATCAATAGTGCAAATATATTTTATACAAAGGGTTTGAATCAGAGTGTGCTGTGGCAGCACTAACCCCCCTAAAAACTTCCATTGATCCCCTCAAAGACAGGATCAATGGAAGTTTCTCTATTTTCCAATGTAGAAGGTGCATGAATGTTCATTTTGTGTGTAAGCTAAAGCGCGATGATCATTACATGGATTTACTGCAAACTCCTTTTCAGAAAATGACTTTTTAAAGCTTTTATAGTCCAAAACAAATTCTGATACAGAGTTTAAAGTAGTGTTATATGTCTATATTTCAAAATGAATTGATCGTTTGATGAATGAATTGTTTACAATGCCTTTCCTGTGCTTTTACGTGTACCACACGATTGTTTTATCACAGAATGAGGTTTAGATGAATAATCGGTCAGCTGAAAATGTTTGAAAACACAGCAGGTCTAAAAATAAATAAATAAACAAATAAAGTATAAAGTTGTAGCTATTTTAGCTCATGAAAATGTCCCTCAGCTGCATAATGGATTTCAATAAAAAATTAACAGTTTCAGTTAGCTTCAGTCTTGACAAAAATATGTGTAAGCAATCATAAGACCAACCACCCAAAAAAAAAAAAAAAAAAAAAACTAATGTGGACTTTATTTCTCCGTTTTTCTTATCAATTCATAGAGCCCAGCTTTTAACATGATCTGATCAAGTTGCCATGGAGACAGTGCTCTGCTGAACGGCTTACTCCCATTATTGTTACCCACAGCTGTGTTATCTTATTTATTTATTTTTTTAATTATTATTATTCCTTCACCTACCAATAATGAAACACCTACTACACTATAGAATTAAAGGAAGATCTAATGCACAAAAAGAAAGACAGAAAGAGAAAGATACTCTATTCCATTCTATTTAGAAGCTGGTTCTGGGTTCAGGATTTTCATAGTTCACATGATGGCTAAAAATAATTGCTTCCATATTTACTCATCTTTCATATGCCTTAGTGAAATGTACAACCTTTAAGAAATCGTTCTCAGTCTGCCTCGTCCTCTGTTGTGGCATAGTCTGCAGTGGAAAGGTCATACTTAGTGGAAAACGTTTATCAAAAATATGAAGCCGTAGTTTTACACTGGATGCTCTCTGTCTGTGGATGCATGCTGAGACTGGATGAAGCTGAGGTCAAGGTCATCCTACTTGCCTGTCCCCATCAAAGACCTTCTGCCAAGGCCCCCCTGTCTCTTTAAACTGCAGAACAAAAGGTGTTGGTGCTAGCAGATCGATGTGCAAGAAGATGTGCAAGACAAGCACCAGCAACAGAATTCACTTGGGAGGCAAAAAATAGGATGATAGAGAGAAATGTTAATCCAAAATGTCAGAATATAAAATAGGCTGCCATGAGCTCTACTTTGCTAATAAACCCATAAAAATATAGTCTTTATGAAATCAAATTTCATATCAATTCAATTTTATTTACATAGCATCTGTTTACAACAAAGTTATAAAGTCTCTAGGTTCTTCTATCTAAACATAGTATCTGGCCCCGCAATTATAAAAAAATAAAAAATTAAATAAATATATAGATATAGATATTCAGGACAGGGTGGCCCCTCTTGTTTTACTTTTTTCTACACATACCCAAGCGTCACGCCTCCAGATTGAAGCCAAACCAGATAGATTATCACAACTCGATAATCTGCTTTGTATAATTCTTGAATTCATGTAGAGATATTAATTTTATAGACTAATACACCATTAGAACACAACACACTAAGTGTGTTTTAACGTTCATAGATGGAATTAAACATAAATGATACTAATGAAGAAATGATTCAACAACAACATGGTAACTTGAATTAAAACAGAGTTGAGATATGTTGAAACTGTAATTGTGCCCTGATATCGATAAATGGGACAAATTGTGGAATTGTGAATCTTCTTGATATGATATTAAAAGAATCCACTGCACCTAAATGAAGCAACTTTGTTTCCTTATCTAATATCTAGAATCCTCAGATTCTCTCCTTAAGGACTCAGAGTACCTAATTACAGAATAATACTGATTAGAATGACATGATTCAGCAAAAATGCGACAACAAAAGGAGAAAGAAAATACTAATTTGATATTGTAGGAGGTTTTATTATCATTATCATTATTTTCTTTTATTTATTTATGGTACTTTATTAGAGTCTGGTATGGTCTCCATTGTACTTACAATGGAGACTATACCAGACTGCACATTTTCTTGCTTTCTTCTATGGCCGTGTCCATGTTTATACTTTCTGTATCCCAACCTCATTTATGTGTTCATGACTTGTTCTTGATAGTAAATACCTGTTAAAAAAAATAGTAATAAGAATTTTTAAAAAGAAAAGAAATTGGTTTAAAAACCATTTCTCAACATGACCAATACCAGAGTTACTTGAATATAATTTATGGACAAGACTCCCAGTTGTGCCTAACAACAATTACCAATAAAATCTGTCTGTCTCAGCTGGGGGCAGATTTTGCAGTCTGGGTAATTGAAGAGGTTGAGGAAAAAGGTTTGTGTGTTTTGGCCCGGAGGTTCTGTGTATCTCTGTGTCATCAGAGTCCTGCTGTGCTCCATCCCAAGGTTGCTGCTTGTAGCCTTTGCCAGGTTGGCTGTTAGCTACGGGCTACAGGCAGAAGGTGAGGTCTTCCTCTGCCCAGCCCCAGGGCAGGCGTGAGGAGGCTCATGGCCACAGTCAAGGTTAGCACTAGAAATGGAGTGTGAAGCAGTGCTTTGCCCAAGAAAATCCAAGAAAGTGCTTCAAGTCCAAACACTCAGACTTGTGAACAATTACTTTATTTGTTAGCCCTTACTGCTTCATTAGCAGTGTTACAGAAATTGCTTTATGTGATGTTTTCTTGTCACTACTCATTTAAATTCAGACTAGTGAATTCCAAAAGCCAGTTTCTGCATTATAATCACATCATTTCCTCTTTGTTTCTATTTCACATTCTTTGTTTGTTCTCATGTCTCTGATTTCATGCAGTGTTGGAGGTCTAAACGCCTAAATGAAGGAGAAGCTGTCAAAAAAATGGAAACCCATCCAGAAAAATTGCCCGTAATGTTTTGTTAATATGCAGGAAAAGAATAAGACAGTGCATCTTTAAATGACTGCAATGACCTGTGGAAGGTCAGATCTTTGAAGAATTCCCAATATATGGCTATTCCAGTCCATCCTTTGAGGTTTGAGTGTGTGCTGCTACCATCAGGGCAGAGATATGCTGGTTCAACAGGTCATATATACCTGCTGTTATCAGCCTCGTAAATGACAATAAACAAGTGTAAACTGTGTTTCGTAAGTGCTGATTTATTGTTCATCCATCCATCATCTATACCCGTTATAGCCCTAGGCAGGGTCACGGGGGGTCTGCTGGAGCCTATCCCAGCTCTCTCTGGGCAAAAGGCAGGGGTACACCCTGGACAGGTCGGCAGTCCATCACAGATTTATTGTTTACTGTTTCTGTATTACTCCTGGCTTTAGACCAAATTACAAATCTAATAAACCTTGAACCACTTTGTGTGAAAAGGCCAAGCTCTTTTTCTGTTATTAAGAACCTTCTCTTGTCCATAAGAAGGGAGATGGGTGGTTCATTGTGTTGCACAGGCTCAGGCATTTGTTATTCATGTTGTATAGGAATCTTAGTTCTTAGGAAGTGACGTACATGTATAATTTGAAAGGGTTAGAGTATCCTGCTTCGTAATTCATATTACCCGCATTACCTACCTGTAAGGACGTGCCTGTAAGCTTTCCACGTAGTCCGGTTGATAGTCCAAGTGTTGAGTCAATAACAAGAAACTATTGCAATAAATCAAGCTGATCACAGCAGTTCAGATGAAGAGAACACCCTCTCTCCTTTCTTCCTGGATCCTGACTGATACACCACCTTGTTTACTGTCACAACCTGAAAGAACTAGCCCTGGCTAATACCTCCACCACATTGCTTCGTAACACGTTGTATCTTTAAAGGGTTCAAAGGGTTGCAACTGTAAACCAAAGGTCCCTGATCATAATGAGAAAACCTAAATTAGATACCGTAATTACAGACAAAAGAAGTACAATTTAATATGTTCTTCCAAGATTTTTGCACTGTTTTTCGTCGCTCTCTCCTATTCAGTGGGAATGTTGTAAACGATCCACCGCAACAAATATCCAATGTCCCCAGCCTGACACGTACACACAAAAAGATGATAAACTGACAGTTTGTTTTTGTGACACAGCCAGAGCCAGAACATGTGCAAACATGCTGATTTTGCTGTAAACTTGTGTTGCTGTGTTTGTGGAGCGTAGATGAAAGCTGAGACACGGTTGACAAGTTTCTGCATGGCAGCCACTCACAAGTCCATCCACAGCAGACAGCAAATTCATAAATAACAAACCTCACAAAGGCTAGCAGAAAAAAACAAAACACTGTCCAGCGTGTATTGCACATAAAGAACAGAAACCATGAAGCATATATATAATACATGAAAACATATGGTTTGCACCACTCTGATGAAATGGCTGAGAACACCACTTACTATTTTCAGACAAGCTGCGTGGGTTGAAACATGCTGTTCTGCTCCAAAGGTGGGATATTTTCAAAGCTTGGAAAGATCTACATCTGACTGTCTCACTGTAAATTCCTTTGAAACATTTTCTCATTTTCCACATTCGGTCCAGCAGTTGTTGAGAGCTGAAGCCTGGTCTGTGAATGACTTCAAAGTGAGCAACTTAGTCAAGGATGCTCCACGATGCTCCTGTTTCTTTCTCATTACCATTTCCATATTAATGTACACTTCCTCTAACTTCCTCTTCGCCTTTGTTGTTCCACTGGAGTTTTGTTTGAACCTATGTAACATCTGCAGTGCTTGCTGGTTATCTCTGCATTTACAGAGATTTTTGCAGCCGCTCATATTTGCTGTGACTCTTAGCTTTCATCTCATGGCTGGTTTAATGTATTGATGTTTTTCTCCCTTAGGTTGTGACCCTGGGAAAGAACAGTCGTGGGTACCACTACATTCTGGCCAATCTTGTGAGTAATAACTGTGCTGCTCCCCTGAGATGGAATTGAACCTGTTTTGTTTTGGGGTTTTTTTTGCACCATGTGATGGAACAAAACTGCATGCACAATGGATGGATTATGGGCTTTTGTACGATATGAGGAAAAAAATGTATTTTCTCTATGTATAGGGCTTGCTATGTATGTTGCTCATTCTTCATGAGGAGATATTCACATTTTGTTCCTAAGAAATGAATAAAAACAGCTTAACCTTTTTAACTATCTTTAGAGGGCAGCCATGTTTTCCCACAGGCTGTGCAGGGAAATGCTTATTTAGCCTTGATGTTAGCATGAGAGTTTCAAATCGAAGGCCGGCGCTGCTTTCTCTCACTGATCTCCTGCTGTTTCTCTGGCTTTAGAGGATGTGATTATGCAGCAGTCAGACACATGTCCTTGCACACCATGACACAACGCTACACTTAAAGAATAGCAATTTGACCATAAAAAGAAATAACTTCTGTGGCTCGCGGGTGAAGAAGAAAATTTAAATACAGATGGAGCAGTGTGAGTTTTTGAAAGGTACTTGAAACTGTTTTTAAGCATGGCAGAGCTTTGAGAATGAAAGTGGACCAGCCAGCTCAAGCGGTCTATTGTGTCACATGACGTCACACAAATTTTAGCTGTTTGATCATCTAAAGATAAATGGCAAATATTAAATTATTTTCCACACAGCATGGGTTCCTTAGTAAATTGTGCTTTCTGCACTACTGTTGTAGCTGCTAATGTTTTGTGAAGCTTTGCCCCAGGTTATATTTAAAAATCCTCAAAGAAAAAACAAGCTCCACGCGTCTCATTGTCTCCCATTTCCCCTTTGTCTTATCTCAGGGATTTTCAAATGTGAGCCTGGACAAAGTTTTTGCCGGTGGAGCCAACATTTCAGGATTTCAGATCGTCAACCCTGAGAACGTGATTGTGCAGCAGTTCATGCAGCGCTGGGAGCGCCTAGATGAAAGAGAATTCCCAGAAGCTCGAAACACTCCTCTGAAGGTACAAGGCTTTGCAAGACCTTGTACTGTGCATGCAGAATACAGTGATCATCCCTTCTGAAGTGCACAGTTCTTCTCCCTCCATCCCCCATTTGCCTTTGTCATTCCCTCACTTCCTCCGCTGCCTTTGCTTTGCATCTCTCAGAGCAATCAATATATTGATAGGCAGCCCAAGCCAAGGTTATATTGCAGCTCCAATTTACATCTAATTTAACAATGATCAAGGAAGAAATGGATTTTGAATGCCATTTAATTAGATTCTGCCATGGTGCAGTGGTCAACAAACAAGTGGTTCAAAGCTCGGTGGTAAAAAGGTCAAAAGAAGTTGGAGGGGAAGTGCAAGAGAGATAAAATCATGCTTTAATTTTCCGTTTTTTCACAAACTCTGCGCTAAAGTTTGGGAAGAGGTCCTGACCCCTAGACAGTCCCCAGCATTTCTAATCAAATCTTTCAAATAAAACTAGCTTGATCATAAGCAAGGTGTCAAAGCTTGGATCTACCCCAGCCACACCGACCTGACCTGCCGGTAGTGAGATGCATTAGAAGCAGAGGAACTCTTAGGTTACCTCACTCTCTCCTAGATGCTCTTAACTTGACATCTTCACTGCAAAAATAGTGTTTCTCCCTCTCTCGCTCTTTTGCCTCTCACAATGTATTTTTGTCCCTTTTGTACTACACTGCTTTTGTTAAATGTGCTGTTTTTGCACAGTACACCTCAGCTCTGACCCATGATGCCATCCTGGTGATAGCAGAAGCCTTCAGGTACCTGCGGCGCCAACGCGTGGATGTCTCCCGTCGAGGCAGCGCCGGAGACTGTCTGGCCAATCCCGCTGTACCTTGGAGCCAGGGTATAGACATTGAGAGAGCTCTCAAAACGGTAAGGAGGGGCGGGGTAGTGGTAGTGGGGGCGTGGGGGATTGGCAAGTTGAAACCTAAAGAAAAAGCTGAGAGAAGTGAAGCAGAGATAGCGAGCGAGTGTGATAAAGATGGGAAGTGACAGAGAGAAGGGGAGAGGGTGCAGAGCTATTCTCCTCCTCTCTGCCTCCAGATATCGCTGCGTAGAGCTCACTCAAATCCAGCCTCTCATTACCATAAAACTACATCTTTTATTAAAGCGTATCCAGTTCATCATTTGATTAACAGACTGAGTGCACTCCAGTAACTCAGTGGACATGTGCACCCTAATACCAGCTCTATATGTAAAATGGGGGCTGTTACACATTCCCCTTCATCTTTACATCTTCTTGTCCATCAGGTCCAAGTGCAGGGCATGACCGGGAACATCCAGTTTGACAACTATGGCCGCAGGACCAATTACACCATAGATGTTTATGAGATGAAAACAGGTGGGCCAAGGAAGGTAAGACCGCTGCCAGCTCTTATCCTATTCTGACCAAAATTAAAAAAAATAAAATAAAAAATTGTGGTCTTTCTTAGAGCAGAGTTAACAACTGGCACACATCTAAGTTTGAATCATCATTCATCAAAGTCAAGAGACTAAACTTAATGATCTGTAGTAAAAAATGAAAGTGAATATTTGCAACAAGTTTAGACATCCCAGAAACCATTTGGTGGCAAATACATGATTGTGTGGCAGTCTAAAATAATAATGAAACAAGGTTTTAGTATTGTGAATAAAAATAAGGATGACCTCCACACTTCTGCAAACACAGGCACTCAAGTGCTTTAAAGCTGCAGTCTATCTACTCACCAACAGGGGCAACTCCCATGGTTGCATCCTGTAGTCCAATTATCTATGAAAAACAAAATCTATCACTACTGTTACTTTCTTAACTTGTCTAAGCAAGTGTGGTCTCTGTCACTGATTTCAGGAGATACAGTGAAGATAATTTTTCTAACATGTAGTCCAATTTGTAATAAAAGGACATCACTGTGTGCTGTCGCTGGTATAATGTTAACCTGTGAGCATATTTTCTACAGTCCAGTTCTGATAACTATTGGTTTATGGATGCACGTATACTCAAGCATTATATGCTAGAGCCCGTCTGGTTTTTGTTACACATCAAACCCATCCATAGGTACCATACTGAAGAAAGATTAGTGTGAAGTTGCAAATCTTGTTATGATCCAGCTGTTTAAAGACATTTTAAAAAATATTACAGTGGCCGTATCCATCTTTTTATTTTTCATAAAATCTGTGTGTAGGTTCAGAGGAACTGAGAGGACAGCACAAAGTAATGCCGACTGCCTTTTTCTACCCCTGTGAGGCAGTGGCATTGACGAGCCAAAGCCAAGCATTACAAAGCCAACTACAATCTGATTGATAAAACCTTTCTATCAAAAGAATGATAGAAGATGTTTGTTGCCATGGGATAGTGCAGATATTATCTTGGTGCTTTCCTGACAATAATTACCATTCCAATAACCAATTACATTAAAGGGTTTCCAAGAATTCCTCCAGCTCATCATCAAGTTAGTAATTCCCAGCAAAATATTCGCACTTCAAACAGTTCCACATGATGACGTTTGTTTGTATTTTTTTGTTTGTTTGTTTTTTTTGTTTTTGTTTTTTTCATGATCTAAAAGTCCCAAAAGACAGGACTGAATTTCTTGCCAGCTGGAAAAAGTGTTGGCTCAGTCTGGTATGATGTGGTATTATGCTGCCTGCCTCTTAGGCGTCTAAACCCTCTACCTCAATTAGCATTGGATAGCCTTCACAGTCATCCCCACACAGAGGGATAGAGGAGGAAAGAGAGTGGAGATGGATGGCAAGTGTGGGAGAAAGGAGGTCAGCAGGAGAGAGTGAGGAAGTAAAGGAAGATGAGACAAGACGGGCAGCACTTTGTCAGGACTCGCAGCCTCAGTCACCCCAGTGACAGTCAGAGGATGAGGGCTCTTAGCTGTGACTGTCGCGAGTGATGTATGGGCTGATATCTGTCCCAGCTGGTTGGGGTGAGATCAGGATGCTGTCTCTGGAGCAGCACTCCATGACACAGGTCTCAGCAGTCCTGTCCCGCAGCTCAGATATCGCTGTTGGATAAGAGCTGGGAAAAAGAAAAGGGAAAAAGAAAAACATTTAAGAGCTTTCCCTGTTCTGGCAAGTGCACTACATCCACAGCTTTGACCACATCTTGGAGCTCAGTTTTGAGAAGTTTGCTGCTTTATAGCACCTCCTTTTGGTGCTTACACTTAATGCACTGTTGTGCACCTGTTTGACCTAATCACTGAAAGATCTGATGCAAAAACAAAAAAACTGCACACCAGATGTGGAGGGGGAAACTCTTAGCCAGCAATAGTTAAACTACTGGCAAGATCATATGCAATGTGTTTCATCATGAGCCAGAGCTGAGATTATTTCAGATCGGCAAACAAACACTTGACAGTAGTTTGACTAAGGCATCTGCACAGCAGAGTACAGAGAAGCGGCAATAGCAGGATTGTGCCAGAGAAACTGTGTAGCCACTGAAATATTATGCTAAATTATTAAATGTGTGTGCAGTTAATAGGCCTGAGGATCAATAATTTACTATAAAACCATGGGAAGCTGAAGGTAGAAGAGATTAAAGTTTTCTGCCTGTCTCAGTTCCTGGCATAAACATGAAAGCCAATAGTATATTTATAATCTGGACAGTCAACTGCAAGTTGAATGAAAAGAACATAAACTCTTCTTTCTATGCGCAGATAACTGGAGAACATATGTCCTCCAATCTGCATTGTACTCATTCACTGATATTTTACTTAACTCTCAGAGCAGATGCAGCAAACTTTGGGAAAATGCTGTGTTGATTCCATTAAATGCTTTACCTGTTAATATTTGTCTCTGTGTTGGAAAGCATCCCTAACCAATGCTTTTTCTTTGCAGATTGGGTACTGGAACGAGTACTCGCGATTTGTAAATATTATGGACCCGCAGGTCTCCAACGACTCCTCAGTGGAAAACCGAACCATTGTGGTCACTACTATTATGGTACACTTTCCATGCAATTTTAAATGTTTCACGTATTCTGCCACTCAAGGTCATGGTGTTGATGCCAATGAGTGCTACATTCTGTCCTGGGCGGGTAGAACCACATCTTTTTTGTGTTGCTTTCCATCCACTCACTACACGTTGAAACAGTCGGCCCAGAATGGGGGAGTGTTTCAACTGTATCCGTGTGGGTGTCAAAGCATTTTGATTTTCCATACTTCAGTGGCCTGTCGTAGCAGTGACATCACAATAAATGGTATAAGTGATAATGGTTGACTCCATCAATAACAAAAAGCATACAAATACATACGTAAGTAGACCTGTCTGTCCTCATCAAGTAAATGTTCAATGACACTTGGGACAGATTGGCTGGAGAATGACTAGAGAATGATACTGCAAATGTTTCACAAGCTGAGCAGAGTTAAGTAGGTAGTACTGCAGGTGTACAAAATGGTTTGGTATTTTTCCTTGTTCTGGCTTCTCCAATCTATTTTTATTGCTCTCCATTTGTTCTGTGTTGAAGTATACATGACTTCCCTGCATAGCTGTAGTAGAGAGTCATTTCCTCTACATTTTCCGAATTATAATAAACATGTTTAAGTTTTATTTTACTTTGACTTTATTCACTCAACTAAATGTTTCAGGCTTCCATTGGAAATGTATTTACTGACTGCATAACAGCATAATGTCTGGATGCAGTGCCCCATTCGCTGCAAAGAAAGATTTTGAAATGAGAGAGAAAAGTGCTTCGAAAGCAATAAGTATCTCTTGAATGCATGTGGTTAGATTTAGTTTGTGTTACAAGACATAAAGCAGCAGCACGTCATGGCAAGAGGAAACGTTTAACATCTCTATGTAGACCAAAAAAATTAAATATATAAATATACACAAACAAAAGAAGAAACCTGTGAATAAATGCATTGATAAATATTTAAAACAT
>JBAMYA010000002.1:10399177-10411138 GCA_037176975.1 Arrhamphus sclerolepis
GAGCGTTTGGGTTTCAAAAGACCTTGAGCAGTCCAAAGTTGTCCCCCACACTCTTGCGCGCCCCCCCCCCCCCCCGTCTCTCCTCCCTCCTTCTTAGCCCAGGCGCTTTTCTCTGATGCCTCAGTCGTTGAACAGTGGCCAAATTCAAAATGCATGAGGGTTAGGCTTCCTCCCTTGTTCAATATCCTAACTATCAGGCTGAGAGATTGCTTGGTTTGATGTGCTATCGCCCTCCAAATTATCTTTCAAATGGGAAAAGTCTACCTCCTGCAGATGGAAGGCGGAAGAAAAAAGAAAACACATTCCAATCACATCTCTGTCAAGTCTTTCTAAGCCTGTAATTTTACAGCAGGTAGGCCTGCACTAATAGTTTTGTACACTTTGAACTCTTGACCAGTAAATTAATTTGATTTTAGTTTTCTTTGAAAGGTCACGCCCAAGGCTGCTCTTTATTGCTTTGTTTCCCTCACAATTGATTGAGTGCTGCTTACAAGGATTAAATGGTTCTAGCCCTTCCCACTGTTGTGTTGACAGGGTAAAGAAAACAGTCTGTTTAATGGCTCCATTTGTGTAGCTCCCAGTCTGACCTTGTAGGAAACAATTTCTGCCTCGTGCTGGTTTAGTTCAGCATTTTCTCAGTTTCGACATAAAAAGACAACATGGCACAATGCAACATTTCACAGCATTCTCTTTGCGTAGTGTCTTCTTTGAAAGCAGCATTATTTAATTAATCGCATACAGCCAGACTGCAGTAACATTGTCTAACATGATTAATTATTTTCTTCTGCTTTCACAGAGAAACCCATTGTGATTTCTAAAAAGGCAGCACCACCTCCATGGATGTGTTTTGATAACATAATGTGATTGAAGTAGCAGAGCAAAGGAAAGAGATAAAGAGAAACAGCTTGGGAAAGAAAAAAGAGGAAAAAAATCAGTGCCAAATTAAGTTGTGTTTGGTAAACCCAGTGCACTGAATGTCATATGTACACAGACTTACTGATTTCTTAATACAGCAACTGACATTCTGCAGCTTAACACTTTTAATTGGATGCACACACTGGTAATCATGTGAATTCTTTCAGTGTTGCATGTGAAGTTTTATTTCCCTCCACGTCACATATGGCCAAATGTGACTCAAAAGCCCTTCTGTCTCAGTGGATTTTTTTTTCCAAGCTGCCTCTCTGAAAGTGTTGCAAAGGCCCTTTAACCTTTCTCTTTTTCCTGCCTTTAAATGTAGTAACATTTCGGAGTGAAATTTTGAATGATGTTACTGTTCTCATCTCAGACCATTCTGCTAAAATCACAGCAGCTCTGCTGTTCTTGTTTGACTCATCTTTCATCTTAAGCTCATCTTCAAATGAAGCAGTTGGTCGCTTATTCCTGAAACTCTTGTGTAAACTGTGTGATAGAAAACAGCTCCAGTACTCTAACCTTTTTCTTTTCTTTTTGTTCTTTTTATTTCTTTTTTAATGCAAGTCACGACTAATGCTTGCTGTGCATGTTCCTGTTTCCAGAGAGCAGATATAGCTGTTGCACCTCTCACCATTACTCTGGTTCGAGAGGAGGTGATAGACTTTTCCAAGCCTTTTATGAGCTTGGGCATCTCCATTATGATAAAGAAGCCACAAAAGTCCAAGCCCGGTGTTTTCTCCTTCCTGGACCCACTGGCCTATGAAATCTGGATGTGTATAGTATTTGCCTATATTGGGGTGAGCGTGGTCCTGTTCCTGGTCAGTCGATTCAGTCCTTATGAGTGGAACCTCGAAGAACAGGATGAAACCAAAGACCCCCAGACTCCCCCTGACCCACCCAATGACTTTGGCATCTTCAATTCCCTCTGGTTCTCCCTGGGTGCCTTCATGCAGCAGGGCTGTGACATCTCTCCCAGGTGGGTCAGCTCCAGTAAACACCATTTAACAGCAGAGCAAAAAAAAAGAAAAAGAAAAAAAAGAGAAAGCCAATGAACTGCTACATGATTTTTTTTCTGCTTTAGATGAGATGTAATTTTTAGTCTTGCATCTTTCTTTTGTGTTCATTATTTGCTGTCAAGCAAGCTTTGACCCTGAATGTGTCACAGTCAATTAAAAACTTAAATTAGAGTACATTTAAACAACTTGTATTACTTTCCTTGGAAGGGTGCAGTTTTTGAGAGCTGATGCATTCTTAACGATTTACAAGGAAATTCTGTTGACTGGTGCAGTCATGTACATCACACACAACTGGTAGATGTTAGCGACTTGATGGGTACCACATGTCACTGTAATTACATTCTGTGTTTCCCTGTCATCAACTCTCACTCTCTCAGGTCTCTGTCAGGCCGTATCGTTGGTGGTGTGTGGTGGTTCTTCACCCTCATCATCATCTCCTCCTACACAGCCAACCTGGCTGCCTTCTTGACAGTGGAAAGGATGGTCTCACCTATAGAAAGTGCTGAAGATCTGGCCAAGCAGACAGAGATCGCATATGGCACTCTGGACTCAGGCTCCACAAAAGAGTTTTTCAGGGTGAGTAACCCTTAACCCTTAGCCCCTTGGCCCACAGCTTGTGCCTCACCTTTGCCTCTCTGTTCCTGGACTGTTTGAGGGAGGTGCAGTCACTGGGTTAGTCTATCATCCCTAACCCTTTCATTTCAGCTCTCTAAGGCTTAAATATTGAATCACAAAACTACTCCACATAACCTCCTAGATACACCTCTCTTTGCAGATTTTCCTTTTTGTACCGTCAGTGCAGCACTCTTGACCTGTGCAAGATTGCTCCAATTGAGGCATGTTGACAAAAGAAGCAGTGCTTGAACTCCTGTGACATGAGATGTCAAATTTATGCAGCAGCACTGCAGTGTGCAACCTTGAGGCACCGGGGCTGTCAGCAGAAAGTGTGATAACAACATGGAAGACTTAGAGGTGATAAAAACAGGAGACTAATCAAAGCCCCCACATAAGACTCAAACTCAGAAGGGTCAGTCCATGAAGTATAATTAGCGAGTCGGTTGTGGACAGCAAAGTGGACCTGATGAAAAAGAACCCCACGGGTCAAACATAGCAATCTGAAGACATTATAGAAGGAATAAGAAATTTATCCATTGGCATGAGGAACAAGCCCAGCAATTAAGTTATGAATTAACTACAACATGTAGCAAGGGGATTCGTCTCTTAGAAGAAACCACAAGTTAACAGTGCAGGATTTAAAAAGTGCTGCATCCATCAACCTTCTGCTGTGTGATCCATGGACGTCTTAGCTCGTGGCGTGGCCACAATAGCAGTCCAAAGTTGAAAACAAATTAATGAAACAGCACTCTGCCTGTGATGACGAAAAGGCAATATGACAGTCTTTTATCTTACGCTCCCTCATTACTCATCAGCAGGAGAGAAACAATTCATATGTTTCACAGCTGCAGCCTGTTGGCAGAGAGCACTTCATTTGAGTTACCCCTGGGTTGAATCACTCACAACAACAAAATGCAGAATCAGATCCATATTTTTATATGAAAAAAGGATGAGCTAGTGTCATGAGCTTGATACATAGAAGCCTTTTGTTTTTACACAATTGGGAGTTAGTTATAAAAGGCTGAAAACAGTGAAGATAACATTGTGTAATCAAGGAAACATTGCATGTGCAACAGCATCACTTCATTCTACTTTGAACACCACTCAACACCAGTTATTGCTTTCCTTTTCATCAGAGGCTGCGCAAGTGCGTACCCTGAACAGTATACAGTATGGTCTTGCACCACCGACACAGAAGATATAAACAGCAGAATAGGCTTTTCAGCCTGACAGTGATCTGCAGCGCGGTAGAACAATCTGAGAAGTTGTAGGGCACTCGCGTTTTCCTGTATTCTGTATAATGAGTGTCCCAGTTACATCCCTAAGTCTTCAAATAGGAAATGACATGTGTGAACTGCTATACCAAGGGACTTTTAATTAAAGCTGTAGAGGGCTGACAAGAAAAAAAAAGCACACTGATTAATAGGAGTTCAAGTTCTATTTCAGATCTGTTTTGCAGAAAATAAATTCAGGTTTAATTAGACCCATACGGTATCAGCCAGATGGAAATTTTAAATCAAGTCCAATTTAAACCAGACATATGTCATCAAGTCTGACCTTTTTGAGCTCTTTTAGTTTCTGATTCTTTTTTCACTTTTATGTGCACAAGTTAAAATACAAACATGAATACAAACCTGCAATGCTGAGCAGTCAAAAGCTCTTTGACTCATTCAGAGGTTGTTGGTTGGATTATTCTATTGTCTGTCGTGTTTATAGACATCCCTTCAAAACCTTTCCTTTCTAACGTGCTGCAAATTTCAACATATGGTTTATTACCTCTTGGAGACAACACTCTGCTCACTGTGTGTTTCTTCATTTGAGAATGTAGAGCTGCAGAAGTGTTTTCAAAGTGAGATGTGTCAGAGTAGATCCCCCAGAAAGCCAAGAAACCGATGCTCACAACCAACTAGGACAGCTGGCCTGGGAGCCCGTTAACGTGCCCAGCGGAAGTCTGCATTCCTCTCAGCATTTGGCAGAGCCTTTCTACCGGCCCTTGGCTCCTCTTCCCCAGACTACCTTGCTTGTTTGGACACCTTCATCTCCTCAGTCTTCAGGCTTTGGTCTTTTGTTTTGCCTTGCGACAGTGTGGGATAGCTTTAAGCATCGCATTGCTCTTCCTCGGCATTGCAGCTGTCGTGTGCCACTGCACCACTGTGGTTTGTTTCATCAGTTTAATTCCTGTCATGAATCTTTTCGTGCAGTCAGTTACACATTTGTGTTTTGGATGATTAGAAAGTGATGAGTTGTAGCAGTGAGGCCATGTTTATCCTTCTGATGAGGTTTCATTCCATCAGCAGGCTGAGCTCAGTTACATTCTGAGATGTACATTGAAGGAGATGCTGGATCAGAATAATGGCTGGGATGATAAAATGAGCAGATGTGGTTGTTTAATTATGTGTGAAGACTTGGGTGAGACCATCAAAGACAACCACACTGCTGTCCCTCCATTCACCTCATTTAACAGCAGAACAATGAAAGAATGATAATTGCCCATAGAAACGGGACCGCAGCATGCTTTTCTGCTCTCCTCAAACGATTATACATTACCCAAAACCTAAACAGCAACCATCATACATCTTACTGATATGCAGGTGTTGCTGAGATGGAGCACAACAGCTTGGGTGCGAGTACCAATACATTTTACTACGCATGAAAATCAATTTCACGTCTCAGCTCTTATGGCACACACCATCACTTAAGGATGGCCCGACACAATGTTTAATAAGTAGCTTTTTATGCAGAGAAAACCTGCATTAGAGCAGGATTACATGAAGAGGGAGGAGTTCCATACAAAAAAAAAATCCTTACACATCCCTGCAATCATATTCATCACGTTGTAACACTTCTCCCAGAACTCTTGTCACTTTGTGTTTCACTACGTTGCTGAGGAGAGATGAGGCTCGTATAAAGATTACAGCCTGTTTGCATGAGAGAGAAAGCTGCCAAAAGTACATACTGCAAGATAGGGATAACCTCTGAGGAAAAGCGCTGCATGTCTTCCGAGGGCCTCGTCGAAGTTAAGATGAGCAGCAGCAGGCGCTGGAGAGGAGCTATTGGAGTCCAGCAACAAGCATCAAAGAAGACCATTTGGTATTCAGGGTGTAGCATGTGGCAGTTCACTGACAGAGTACATCCCTAGAGCCTCTACTTTCATCTCTGCATACTTGAGATACAGGTAGTCCTGGCATATAGGATATTGGAGGGAAGAGGTGATATCTACAAACAAAATGGAAGAGAAGTTAAGTCAAATCAAATGAGGTGAGGTGCTGGGAGTTGGTCTTTAAATGAGTGAGTGAGAGGCTGTAATGAAAGCTGCCCTGCGACGCCAGAAGGAAATAAAAACAGGATGCAGTTCAAAGGGCAGTGGGCAGAGGTATGAAAATGCAGCATAATCCAGAATCAAAACAGATTAAATGGTTATTTAGGATAGAGCAGTCAATTTCCTTGGCTTCGAAGTGTAGTTATTTATCTCTCCTGAGACGTTTTAATAAGATGCCCCTGTTTTAGCATTATTTTTCAATACTAGTTTTAGCAGGTAGTTAAAAGGTAACAGTTTCCAGTCACTCACAAATGCTCAAGGGTTTGCTCTTCTAGGACATTTTGTAAATGTACTTTTCACATAACTTCAGTCTTTGTGTGAGATAAAACTGTGTACTTAAACATTACACTGCTGTTTCATTTGATAAAAAAAAGATCAGAATGATTTCTTCAAAAGTCCTTTTCTTCTCAAAGTTAAATTCAGTTCAGTTTAGTTCAGTTCAAGACAAATGTTAACACTTTAACTCAATTGCTGTAAATAAAAGCGTTACACTTTGTGCCAAGGCACTATTGAAGTCCTACTTTTGAATGACTTAACATCAGGTATCGCACCCAACAAAAAGCAATGAAGAGCTGGTGAAAAAAAAAAAAAAAAAGCTGCTAAAACTTTTTTTTTTCTTCCAAAGGCAACTAAATTAACAACAGCACCTCTTGTAACATTTAAAATTGAATGTTAAAAGCCAGTGTTATGTGTGGCTGTCCCATTAAGTGCCAAGTGCTCTCTAGTCCTGCTCTCACACTTTACTAGCTCTTGCAGTACGTATTAGCACATGAATTCAAAGACAGTCCTCACACAGCCCTGAAACAGTTGAGGACGCCAGACATTTCCCAGCAGAGTTAGTGGATATTGAAAGAGAGCTAAAAGGGCCAGTGGTGCCACCCTGCCACTGTCTTGCTCAAGGCAAGTCCTGTCTTTTTTTTACATTTATATTTTATTTCTTGCTTTAGGTCAGAAGGTTTAAAAAAATAACAGACTTGAGTTTGCCCTCGTCACCATTTCAAGTCAGCAGGAAACTCATTGTTCCAGGCAGATTTGCAGGTTCAACACCTACACAGGAGCTGCAAGTGAGTCACTGAGGGAGGAAGGTTGGCTATTGAGGCAATTTATTTTCAAGACAGGAAAAACTGCTTTAGGATAATTTAGAATTCTTGTACATGAGGAAGGTAATGTGATTTAAACATAGAATCATGTTTTTTGTGCAATCTCTCCAACTGAAATGAAGCTCCTCCCGGCGAATTGGTTTGAAGCTCATTTAGAATACAGCAGTGTTTTTAAAGAGTCCTCGTGTGATATGAAGGATGGCCACATGTAAAGCTGTATTTATGACAGCATTTAATTGTTCAACAAATTGCCTGTTCATTACTCATGGATTTGGAGTCATTGCTCTCCTAATTGAATTTTAAATGACCACCAAAGAATGTGAATAATAGCATTTTAAAGGAGGTGAGAGCAAGTGAAGTGTGTGTTTATGTTAGTTTACTGTATGTACAGTGTGTAGATGTGTTTATGCGTCTGTGAGTGTTTAGATTGATGTGTCTGCAGTGACTGATCAAATATTTTCCTGCTCCTATAACTCTCTGGATGCTGTTTTCTCCTTCTGTATCTGCTGGAAGTATCTCAACTGTGATTTTACTTTCAGTAGGATCAGCCTATTTAGATGTTTTGTTCGCACTTTGTCCTCACTCTGATATTGATGAATTGACTTCATAAAGCACCAAGGCAGCACACTCTCTCGACACTAATCAATGCCCAGATCCATTATTTTCTTTTCATTTGAGGATGCATCTGAAGCTTTCCCACAGCTGAGCAGATGAGCCCCGCATCTTTGGGGAGAGACTCTCCAAACCGATGTTATTTCATGTCATTGTCAACAAAAACATTACATCTAATTCTGTTTATTGCTGCCCTCATCTGTTGTATTTGCATTCAAATAGAACGTCTCTCGCAACTTCAACCCTTCTTCATTCAAGCCGGGAACATTCATCATCCAGATTTTTTTTTTATTTGTGTAATGTTCTTGTCGCGTATCCTCAGCCATGGCCTGGCACACAATGACAGATATCTGCAAACAAATTATATATGATTAAATAAAGCCAGTAAAGCTTTTTCGAAACACCAAGGTTAATGATTTTGTTTGTTAATGCGATGTGTCTCTGTAATGATCTGTATGTTTGGAGACAAAGTGCCACAGAGCTCAGTGTTATTATTAATGAAGCATACAACTTTAAATGAAGAGGTTCACAGTCAACAATCTTAACTGACGTACTAGCATTTCTTATTGACTGTTTTCCCCTCTAACATTTGCTTTATTTATTTATTTATTTATTTATTGTACTGGAAAAAAAGGAAGAAAATGTTAAACTATGAAAACATTTTCTTTGTCAAGTGAAATGTACAAAAATGTCGCAGCAAATTTACAGGTAAGTCATCTCAGAAGCTGGAGACGATTATTCTGGGTTTCTAGCTGTTCTGTTGATTGATAGTTGAACTTTTAACACATTTTTCTTTCCTCAACTAAAAGAAAGCACATTTAATTGTTTTTCATTCATTCTTGAGGACCCATAGTACATACTTGGGAAGCACTGCTCATCGCTACTTGGACCCCACTAGGATGTGTGACAATATTCCAGCAGCACTGAATAATTTAATTGATACTTATTATAGATAGCACCCAACTTCCCTAGATTTTACAATCTCGCTAAGCCTGACCACAGGCGGTGGGGAATCACTCATCTTTGTTATTTTTTCATGGGTTGCCTTCTTGCTCGCTTCTCCTGCAGTGTCAGTGACACACTTGAGATGTTTCACGAAGCATGTTTTTGAAATTAATGACTGTAATAAATCCTAGTTAAAGTTAAATTAGGACTATAAACCAAGAGTGAATTCACTCACTGAGGCTGAATTTTCAACAATCTGGTACAGAACTTGTGTGAATTTTTAAATAAAATGATCATTACATTCAGTTCAATGTCACAAAAACTGAATTATAAAAAGCCAATTTAATATAACCTTCAGTAAGTGTCATCTTCTCCCAAAGTCAATTTGTGTGATGTGTAATCCTCATTCAGGTTCAATGAATTTGAGGTCTAACATGTTTGAATATATTGTATATGAGAATTAGTGAGGAGAGATGGATTTTGTAAATATTTGTACCTCATGGTTAAGGAGAAGTCCATCCACCGCATTTTCAAGAAGTATTCAAAGATATCAATCGGACGCTTTTTCTCGATGTCTATAAATACTTCTCTGCGTGGTTTGTATGATATGATTATGAGGCACAAAAATCACACAAAATCCATCCCATTGGCATTATTATGATTATTATTATTTTAAATTTCTAATGTACTTCTTTCATTTTCTCCTCTGTGCAGCGATCCAAAATAGCAGTGTATGAGAAGATGTGGTCATACATGAAATCTGCTGAGCCCTCAGTCTTTGTTAAGACCACGCCCGATGGCGTGGCCAGGGTACGAAAATCGAAAGGCAAGTTTGCCTTTCTCCTTGAGTCCACCATGAACGAGTACATCGAGCAGCGGAAGCCCTGCGACACCATGAAAGTGGGAGGGAACCTCGACTCCAAAGGCTACGGTGTGGCGACGCCCAAAGGCTCAGCATTAAGGTGGGTGGAATAATATAACAATATCCCCCATGTTGTTATAGTATTCCACCTACCCTGATGTCCCCCTGTTGTCATTCTCTTCTCTTCTTCTTCTTTTTTTTTTGGTTTTGTTTTTTTATGGACACAGAGGTAACGGTAATATGCCTTTCAATGTACTTGGATAACAGGTTATTTAAGGATGATTAATGTTTATATATATATATACATAAGTATTAAGAGCTGTTTTGTTGTAGAGGAATCAAATCTAGATTACATGGCTAAAGCTAATAATCATTTTTTATTTATGTCTTTCTTACTGCTGCTTTTCTCTCTCCTTCGATCTCTCCTTCTGTCCCGTGTGCTGTCCTACCTGACTGTTGTGTTGTCACATTTAATTTAACAGTTCAATGGTTTTTCAATTTAGCCTTTAAAAGCTGCGCTGTCACTTGTGACGAATGTTAATTGCATGATGTTTGTTGTTGTTACTTTTCTTCTCAATGACAAGTGTCCCCATCCCGCACACTTCAGTTCTAAACTACGTAACCCTTCATGCCACCTTTTCCAAGATTTAACTCTGTCTCTACGTTATATGAGCCTTTCTTATCTCCCCCATATTCCTTAAATTCTTAAACAATTTGTCCTTTCCTAGACCATTCTGATTAACAGGTAGCCGTCTGTGCATAAGCCCCTTCTTTGACAGTGGTAGTCCCTCTACCATTACCTATTATCATGATGCTTAGTACGATTATTACTTTGCATTAGATTTCTCACGAACCTGTGCATTTTCTTACAAGTTATGTTTTATCGTTTCAAGAAATGCTGTTAACCTGGCAGTTTTAAAACTGAATGAGCAAGGCCTCTTGGACAAATTGAAAAACAAATGGTGGTACGACAAGGGAGAGTGCGGCAGCGGGGGAGGTGACTCCAAGGTCAGCCTCGATGTCACCACAATCGGGTACCATAGTGCAGAGTAATCGGCAAGGCTGTTACAACAACCAAACCCTTACAAGACCAAGTACTGGTCCAGCCCCCCCAAGGCAGATTACCAGATTCATTGATAATCTCACCACATAATCCTAACAGCCGAGATCAAATTGGGGAGCTCTTATTTAACCAATAGAAAACTATCTCAGAAAGTGGCCATGATGTCTAAAATGTAATGCTTGGTAATCACTGACAATCTAGTGTCTTCTGTAGACAGATGTGGCTGCCCAGCAGCTGTGAAAGGATGTCCTTTGTTTATGCACCCTTACACATGTGTGGGGCAGATCACCCAGAATCACAGGGCTTTATCCAAGTAGTTTATGTATTTTTATTTTCATGTATTTATTTTAATCAGTCGATGAACTCACATAGACACCAATAAATTAGACAATTTGCCAGTTGTACATTGCGCTGAAAAAGTGAAGACCTCCATACTTCTATAATGCTGGTAAAATTTTCTAATCCTGTAAAATATAGCTTTGTAGTACTTCACTGCACAGCTGTTTCAAATCCACAACACTGGCCTACAGCTATGGGCTTAGAAGTCAATTCTCTCTAATGACAAGAATGTATAAATGGCTGCTCAGCCGAGGCTGACAGGAGAGCAAGGGGAACAGCGGCGTCTTGAGGGGACTAAGCATCACAGGCAAACGTGAGAATTCTAATTAAACAAAAACTTCTGATTTCTTTTTAATGAGTGACCTGATAAACCACCTGTGGTTTGATTCTGCGGCATGCACTCTCTCCCTCAACTCATTTATAACCAAGCTGTGACCCTTTTGATTATCACTTGTATCAAATTTGTGTGGTACAGTCAATGAATGTTACTATGGAAATGAATTATGGAAATTAGAAAACCATGCTCAGATACCAGGACACATTATAACTACCTTATTTTGTGAAATTTCCACAAATAAGTCATTAGCGCTTCACAATGAATGTCAGTTTAATATCAAATATGGTATTTACATACTGGTAGAGCTGCATGGTCCTTTTCCCTATTTTTGTTGTGAGCGTAGCGATGTTCCAGGATCCAAGCGCGGACACAGAGCTGAGTTCGAAAAAAGGGTTTTTTGCATTTACTGGAAGTGGGAAAGGCGAGCAGGCAGGGAGGTATGCATGCAGACAGGCAGACAGACAGGCAGGCAGGCAGACAGGTAGACAGACACTGGGGCAAGAGAGAAAAGATGATTAAGCCAGGCTGAGGCAACTGCATTCACTGTTTTGAGGCGACCGAAGCAGTTACCACCGAGACATTACAATCCAGCGATGAGTCAAAGGCCAAGCAGGTACATATGCACACAAGCACTGATTGCAGATGAGGAGCAGTTGTAGATCCTAATCGCCAGGGAGATGGAGAGGCACGCCCACACCAGAGCAGAGGCATGAACCACAACAATTTTTCTGTCCAAAGGAAAGTCTAAAGGAAAGATGGGTCTGTCCATCCATCCATCCATCCATCATCTATACCCGCTATTTCCTGTGCAGGGTCACGGGGGTCTGCTGGAGCCTATCCC
>JBAMYA010000002.1:10414549-10436482 GCA_037176975.1 Arrhamphus sclerolepis
CATACATACATATATTGTAAAAGAGATTTAATTTCTTTAAAGACAGTTGGTGGAAATGAACATTGAATGTTAGATGAAGATCTTTATGTGAGCAAAAATAACACCCCTCTGTTTGTCTAGAATAGAGACAAAAAACAGCAAAGATCAGAAGTTTCCGAATTCCCTTCTGCTACTTCCATGAGTTGTTTATCCAGAGAAAATTACAAATGAATGAAAAATACTTTGCATTAGGGTTTTCTTATTCTTTCCCCACATGAGTTAACGCTCCAGACGAACATTGTAGTTTTTATTATTAGAAGTCCATGGTCACCACCTGGTGGTGTGTTTGAAGCTCTTTGTCTGAAGGCCAGTAGATTCAGTTACACAGAATTAATATAAAAATATGTCCTGCTCCCAGATGGATGAAATCCTCCACTTTAAAGCTTAAAAGCTCGTTGGCAATCACTATTGGGTGTTTTCACTTTCGGTCTCTGTCAGCTGTCCAAAGGAACGCCAAATAAACCCAACAAACAAGGGTTTAACTAAGACCTCTGAAGTGAACCGTAATGAGACGAGCGCCAGAGGTGATTTCTGGACATCTGGACAGCGCACAGATGATGAGAATACAAAACACTGCATCCGTGCTCTAAAATGGATGATTCTGCTTCCATTTTAAATTTGCTTCCCCAGTATTATTGTTGGTTTACAGGAAGGCTGTAAATAATTAGAGTTTTGTTTTTTGTTTTTTGATTTTAATGTCTGCAATGTAAACAATCATAACTTTGCCTTTCTTGGAACACTGATGTTCTTTTCCCCCCAGTTTTCCCCTATTTTCAAGTAACAGAATATGAACTTGACATGCACAAGCACAGTGGTGAATACAATATATTTGATGATGTTAGATTACATACACTGATCATTTTTCTGAAAGGAAACAAGCCTGGAAATCTGGCAGTGAAGGACGTTGGGCATAATGTCTTGCAAAACGAGCCCCCTGATATTCATAGCCAGCCTCTGTCTTGAAGAGATTTGGTGCCATTGCAGCCAAACTTTCCTGACCTCACCTGGCTGTCGCAGAGCTGCGAACCTGCTGCTCTGTGGAAAAGCAAACGAACAAAACGAGGTCACGTCTTGACCTCGCTCAAGGAGTTTCTATGCTTAAAGGGGTGACTTTGAGAGACATTATTCTCTGATAGCTGTTAAATTATTGGGCTGCTGTGTTTGTCTGTTAGTCAGGAAAGGGTTCCTGTTAGATCTACTTTGCTAAACATCAAGAAGGCTGCACCTAGCCAAAAAAAAAAAAAAGCCAGCAGCAATTACTGCCTCTGTTTTCATTCATTCTTTAAAAGCTATGCAGAAGCTGCTTTAATCTGCCAGTTCAGATCTTTTTCTTGTGATCAGTGTGTGCCGATTACTCAAAGCGATACAGGCGGGGTCTGGCATCCTAGGGTAGTCATGGATCGTGAAAGTATTATATTTCCATATAATGTAGTTTTGCCTGCTATATGTGATATGTTGGCCAGGACCCTACTCTATCGCTTTGTACTGTATAAAGTAGTTTAAAAAGTTGAATAACATAAAATAACATAATACAATGTTATTTATGTTATTTCCCACGTGAAGAACTCCTGTAAACCTTGCAGTATTGAAACTCAGTGAACAAGGCATCTTAGACAAGCTGAAAAACAAATGGTGGTACGATAAGGGTGAATGTGGAACCAAGGACTCTGGAAGTAAGGTCAGTCGCTGCAGGTCTTTTGTACTGATTCCAAATTGCATTTTGACGTACTGTTCATATGCAAGACAAAACTTCTCTAACATCTATAGTATGCATTTTGTTTATTTGCTACACTTAACCATTCTTTTTGTAGTGTTTCATAAATTCTGCCACGAGCTGTAACACAGCTTTCATGTGGCTTTGACAAAAGGCACTGCTCCCCCAGATTCATATTTTTTCCTTCTATGTCATAGAAATGAGACACATTTTGATGCAATATAAAATGTAAAAAAGTCTCTTTTTTTGTAGAAATTCTGTAATGATAACATTGTGGGGAAATTGCACAAGTGCCTTTAAAATATGCTTTTATACTGAATCACAGCAGTTAAAACTTGTTGATAATTGCTGTTTTTGTTCATTTTCATTTTTGACATTCATGATACTTTGACCATTATGCTGCTGCTTCTATTTACCAAACTGTTAATGAAAATTTGATTTATTTGTGTTCTTACTAGTTTGCATTGAGATGCGTCTATTAGATTCTTTAGCTTCCTGTGGTGCGATGAAGCAAAGCCTCTTATTGTGATGGGTTTTGCAAATTCAACCTCTCCAAGTGGCCGGAATCGCCGCAGGGTGTCTTTTAAATCTAGTGGCTGCTTTCAGATGAGGTTTAGAGGCTTTATTTGCACATTACAAGACGTTGAGGAATGTAATAAACCCACTATTTAACCCTCTGAGATCCAGGTGAAGCCTCACATTGCAGCAGGGTTTCTAGTTAGCTTTGTGTCCGCGCTCATGGGGTTAAACTGCAAATAGTAAAACTCTAATGAACAAATTTTTAATGAATATGTCTGGTAGGTACGCAGTAGCAAAATGGTTTGATATTTAGTGTTTTGTTTTTGTTTTTTCAATCATTAATTGAGCTATCTTTCATTTACTATGAACTTGACTGTACTGTAGGACAATGTTGCCATGAGAGTACATGAGATTTTGAAAGGATAGGGATTTTCAGAGCTGTGGACCTATGCGATACTGACCAGCTTCCTTACGTGGTCAAAAGCAGAAGCCATTTCACACATAAATAGCCTACATTCACCAACACATAGAAGATATAGTGTTGGCTTCTTTCTAGTGGAGAATGGTTAGAATATTAGAGTTGAAAGTTTATTATCAATTTGCGGCAAATTATTGGAGAAAGATTTCTGTCAAGATAATCTTCCACTGGTAGCATCAGTAAGAAGCGGCATGATCATCTAGTTGCCACATTATTTTTTACTCTTGAGTCCAGACCATTCTTTCTTAGGCTAGGTTTTACAAATAGTTTGAGGGCTGCATTTTAATCTGCTGTTCTGACTCCACTGCAAAACTCTTAACTCTTGTATTCACTTTCTCCCAGGACAAGACAAGTGCTCTCAGCCTAAGCAATGTGGCAGGTGTCTTCTATATTCTGGTTGGAGGGCTGGGGCTGGCCATGATGGTGGCTCTGATAGAGTTCTGTTATAAATCACGACAAGAAACCAAACGGCTGAAATTGGCCAAGAATGCCCAGAATTTTAAGCCGGCTCCCCCGACCAACACCCAGAACTTTGCCACATACAGAGAAGGCTACAATGTTTACGGAACCGAGAGCGTTAAGATCTAGAGGTATGTTTCCTCTCCTTGCACCTTTCTTCAGTACACATGTTGCCATCCAGTCTCTAAACATTCTGGTTTTGAATCAGTGAAATGTTTCACTTGTTATTTTGTTCCATTCTCCCTGTAATCACATCTTAAGGTGTACCACCATTTGGCATCTTTGACTTCACTTTTTTTTTTTAATATTCATTCATTCATTCATTATCTATACCCGCTATGTCCTGTGCAGGGTCACGGGGGTCTGCGGGAGCCTATCCTAGCTCACTTCGGGCAAAAGGCAGGGGTCACATATATATATATATATATATATATACATATATATGTGTTTGTTTTTTTAGAAATTCTCTATGTTCTTATAACGTATTTGGGACTGGTCTTCCTCTCAATGCCTCTCTAATGTGTGCAGGACATGAAAAATGGCTCCACATGATGAAACACTCTTGCTTTTGAGCTAATTTATTGATAACAGTCCAGATGATTCTTTTCATTTTTGGTCCAAACCACGCCATCCCCTTTCTCAATAAATAAATAAATGATCTACCAATAATTTTGTTCACAATACATGTTTCCACTGTCGGATGGTCCTCTCAAGCCCAGAAATGCAAACATCATCTCTTAATAGGGTTAACACCAGGACTCTCCTTTGGACAGTAAAGCATAAAGTGGCATTTGTGAACGAAGCTCTATATTATGGTTCTTGTCAGGGATTTCATAATTAGTCCCTCACCTTTGTGGTTACATCAGTTATTGATGAATGGCAGTTTGTGGTGCTTTGCTTAAATGTACTGGATACCATGAGGTCCATGAGCTTGCGCCTTTGCCCTTTACGCACTGAAATACTCCTTGCACCACTAAAAATTTAACACCTCTCTACTATCACTAAATTACTCTTGTGCCATTTGTTTATGTGATTTGGGCCTGAAATGCAAAAGAGGATACACTGACAAATTAAATTAAGATGACATGATTTATGAGAGATGTGTTTTTTTTTTTAAAGTAAATGTAAAAAAGCAAAATATTACACATGCTCCAAGTGGTCAGTTGGCCACTTGATTAACTGACTAATCCTGCACTTTTGTTCGTTAGTATTAATCAACCTTTTATTTGGCTTGAACCTCAATACAAGTGGGATTATTTTAAGTTAAACGAAACCTTTGAAAGCTACGTGTAAACCATACCTGGTGAACTATTTTTGGGTGCTCACTGATGGAAAAGGCCATGCCGTAAACATGGCCTTGAACATCATCATTCCGTTGGATTTGTTCACTGGTTTGTTGAATCTCTTAACTCAGTTTTTATCCCCAGTAACTCCTGAAAAATGAAATAACCTTCGATATCCTACCGTGTTCACCTGCTTACAGGTACATTTACATCCTTTGGGTGAAAACATGAAACCAAAGAAACTATGATGCGGGTCTTAAGATGAAATAAAAAAAAATGCTATATTGCTCTATAGAGATTCTTAAGCAGCGTCAATTTCTGTGAGTTCATTACTGCAAGTGACCCCTGCCTACGTTGTGCATAGTCATTTAACCGAATGTTAATATAATTGCCAATCATGCTGAGAAGCTTTCTGAACATCAACCAAATCCTTTTACCAGAGATGAAGAAATCAAATAACACAGAGCAGACTGCAAACTGTGTTCACACCGTTCCAACTTCAGCAGAAGAAATACAATCAGTATTTCCAGCGAATGCTCTCCAGAAAATATCACCAAAGACCGCTGAAAGGTCATAAAATAACTATACATCAATTGTAGGGCATTGCACGGAACAAAGTACTGAATTAAGTGTTAGCTTTGTTTTTGACTGGATTGATTACATATGTGCTCTTGTTAAGTGCTGCACATGATATGTTGAATATTTTGTATGCCAAAAAAAACATGTTCTCTCAATCATCTTATTACTTTGAGTATTGGAATCCACAGACGCAGAGTTTTCTTCCAGAGAAAAAACATTTAGACTATTTATGTGAGACATCTGTAGTATTTTCTCTTTGCTCTTTTGATTGAAGTGGGGAGGACACAGTTGGAAAAATACAATGTCATTTACGTCACATAGTCCAGATTTGATGGAAGTTGAGGAGGTTGTTTGCCTTTATTGCCCACACTGTCAATCAAATCTGATTCAACCAAAGCAGCAGTCCTGATGAAGCAGATTAGTCAAGTCTTTTGAAGTTAATTCAGTCAGAAACTCTTGTTGTTGTTGACTGACTGGGAAGGTTTTCAATTCAACTTCTCATGAGCTATATACGGATAAGTGAGTTTAAAAAAAAACAAAAAAATACGCCAACCCTCACATTCACACAACGCACTTATTTTTACAAATATATATCCACCATCACCATGTCTTTATTCGCACGCTTTGCAGTTGTAAGTAACCTCAACTCTTCCCATGTTTGCGTCTTCTTTGTATGTTGAAACAGGTTTCCAAAAAACAAACAAACAAACAAAAAAAAACTGACATTGTCCTTCATGACTGTGATTAAAAATCGACGAAAGGAGCAGGATCGGTGGCTTGGCTCTTCAAGCCAAATCCTCTTGGGTGGAAATGGCACGATAATCTGCAGAGACGACACGACTGGACCGGTCATGGGAAGAGCCAACGGGGTTTCCCTCTTTCAGTGCCTTATGGAGCTCCAAGTCCAATCAATGCAACTCATTCACAGTGATATTGCTTTTGCTTGAAACTCACATAAAACAGACGAATTGGGCTTATGTATATATATAGATATATATATATGTATATACACACACACATATATATATATATATGTATACACATATATATGTGTGTGTATGTATATATATATATATCTTTTTTTTTTCTTTACATGAATGAATGAGAGTTCTAAAGCCATTTGCAACCCCTAAGCACATTTTCAAGTGCCAGTAACACAACAAATCTTACATGACAAGTGTCTAATTGGTTTCTTGTAATCAATATGATTGGATTAGTCTTCATCATACTGCTGCCAGACTTTCACTGGCTATATGTGTTTAAATTATTTTATTAGATCTACTCAGCGCACTGTAAGACACTGGTTATTAGATAATAGCTTTTATACTCCTGTGAATCACTTGTAATGGCCATGTACTTGATGTAAACGATAGATTAAGCTCATTGGAGTGAAACGCCATTCAGCCCAAAACAAAGATGTGTGTTGTTTGTACTCTAAACTCTGGTGCTGCTGCCAACGTCTTCTGAAAGTTTGATGGGACTTGTGAAGATGAGAAAATGATTCAGCTCAGCTCTGACGGCTCCAGAGACTCCAGGGCCGGGTCATGATTCGCACTTCCAATACTGCCAAGAGTGTGTTTTGTAAGACGAGTGTGTAAAGACTGAGTTTAAAAAAAAAAATATATATATATATGTTTGTGATTTACACTGTAAAATATCAAAGGAGATTTGACACTCCGAAGAGTCTTTCCCCGAGATCTAGAGTCATTCAAGTCTACCTTACTTCAAAGTAAATCCGAGCAAAAAGGGTCATTCAACTGTAGATGTACTGCAATCCAATTAAAGGATAACAGTAATGGCTTTTTAACTGTAGTTTTTCGAACTATCTTACCATTTTCTCTGACAACTGCACATCTTCACCAAGCTGTGGTTTGCTTTTAATTTGACTTCCTTTCATGAGAATTATAGTGTTTGGTGACTTCACTTAGTAAATGAAAATGAAACATATATGAATAGAACAGAGAATAGATTTATACAAGGTTATACTGGGAAGAGTCCTGAAGCTTAGCACATTACCATATTGCTGTAATAATTTCTTTTCTTTAATGAAGACTGTGATTCCATAGGATTTGGGGAGATATCATCACCTGAGACTATGGACAGATGTTTTTTTATAAAATAAACACAACAAAAGATAATGTGAATAAAAGGACAAGCAAGTGAGAGATGTGTACATTTAGATACATGAGAATTATTTATATTACATGATGAAAGACTGCCCCCCAACCCCCATCCCTCCACCCACCCCCTTTTTTTTTTTCAAAGAAATTGCATGGAAAATCAATGATGCTTGACGAGCTCTGCTACTCACAAGGGTAGGTTAATGTTAGAAGTCCAGCCCTGGTAATTCTTCTGTAATTCCGTTTCACCTTTTTTTCTTTTCTAGCACATCTCTCGTTCTGCAGAAACAAAAATCTCCAGGCATAGTAGTGGGTACAAAAGAGCAAAAGATGCATGCATAATTTGCTGAACCTCATTGGAGGGGTGCTGTACAGAGAATTTTAATACATTTTGTAAATAAAATGTACAGAAAGGGTCCTGTGTTTGTGTCATTATTACCAACTGTCTGTATTGATACTATGGAGGAGTGGTTGGCCTGCAGGGATTGCAGGAACATGTCTCAGTTCAGGTTAAACAGAGACCATGTTTTAACTGAAGGATGGAGTGTTAGTAGCTAGAGACCTCATGTAGACAAGCACACAAAGGGATGACTTCCTATAATAGTGTGTGTGTGTGTGTGTGTGTGAGTGTTTCAGATCAATACTTAGCACCATCTGCTTCGATCCTGCTATCATGCCTTGTATCCACTGATTGAGGACTCCAGTGACAGCTTCATCTGCCATGTGATCTGTCTTTCCTCCTCCCTCTTTGTAATATGCTTTGTGACATGATCGATAATGTATTATAAGCCCCAGTTGCTTACAAGGAATACTTCACACACATGCTGTGTCGACCGTGATTCCATCACACGCTTTGAACTTCAGGAATATATCTGTGGTAACATATTTTCATTAGAAAGCAGAGTTAATGCCTAACATCCTGCTTGTCCCTAAATGCATACATTTCCAGTCAACCTGAACAATGCTCAGTGGGTTGCCCAGTCCATGTCACTTCACTGGTCTCTGTGTCTGCTTTGTGTCGTGAAATTATTTCCTTTTCCCAGAGATCCAATAACAAATCCAACAAACGCGGCAAGTCACCAGTGTTGTCCTCCCCTCCCTCCATTATTTTTGGATGCAGACACTGTGATTCAGGATTTATTCACTGCACCATTCCTGTGGAACCAACTTGGGCTGCATGAAATGCTATTCCACAATCCAAACAAGGCATTTCTGACAAAGCATGAAAGGATATTGCTTTTTTGTTTTCTTTTTTTTTCTCCGGTGACTCTCACTTTGTCTTGTTTTCTTTTTGTTTTTTGTTTTTTTTCTCTTTCTTTCTTTGTTATGCCTGAATTGCTACCAACTATGAATAAGGCGATGTGGGGGAGTGGCATTGGAGGATGGAGCTGCACTGCAGTACACAATGCTCATGAGATTGTTCTCCAAAATTAGTTTACTCACCTATCACAAAGAGTGGCACAGTGGAGGTGTTTGTCCTGCAAGAAGAAGAAAGGAAAAAAAAAGTGACAGGCTGTTTAGGCTGGGGCCATGGAGAAAGGAAGCGTTAATCTAATCACAGAAGCAAGAGCACATTTCCTTCCACCAGTGGATAAGTAATCATCCCCCTCTGTGTCTTCATGCACTTCAAAACTGTGCAACGAGGAGATGGCTTTTGGTGCTCGCTGCCTCTTTGGGCCTGTGGCTATGAAAGTTAATCTGATCTAACATGAGCACTGTCACTAAGGAGAAGATGGTTATGTAGACTATTAGTGTGTATGAGAAAGAAAAAGAGACGAAAACTCAAAAGGCTAAAGGAGCACAAGACATGGGGAGGATACTTTGATTACTGCTTTAGAAAAAAAGAAAAATTCTGATTCAATAGCTCCCTCACCTGCTGCATACTGCAGTCTGTGGTCCATCTCTCTCTCTCTCTCTCTCTCTCTCTCTCTCTCTCTCACTCTCTCTCCAAGGACGCGATGAGTAAATCAGATTCCAGCTCACTTGTTCCTCTTCCCCTTTTTCTATGCTTTAGCTCTTCAGTTATCTTCAAGTGCACCTGAAGAGACCTGCTCTTGGCAGGTTCAGCAGATATTCATCAGCCTCCCAAGCATATGCTCTTTTATTTAAGACAATTGTTTAAATTAGCTGGCATCAATAGAGCTTTTTCGTGGCATAAATTTCTCCTGAGTGCAACTCCTTCTGTGCTTTGTTCCTAACATCAACAAACTCTCATTTCCTTTCATTAAGATCTCTGAAGGACATTTTAATAAATTTAAAAGGCAACAGAGATGCAATGAGATAACACATGGAGATCACATGTGAAATCTCCGGGGCGTCACTGACAGACGGAGTTAAAATATTCGTACAGTAAGTGCACTCCATTGAATTGGAAAGAATGATTTACATGATTTGTGTTGCACAGTTTGTTCATTATTCAGTCTTTACATCAGAACATATTTGAAATGCTTTGTAGGCATGCCTTCCAGATAGCAAGAAGAGATCCAGTTACCTTTTGATTAAACCTGAGTGGGCAAGACTCCGTGATGTGACTCTGCCCACAGAGAGATCTGGTGATAGATGTGCCAGTTCCAGCATCTACTGAGACAGCAGTCCTTGTGGGAGTTGTGTGCGTTAGACAGTCAGGTTGGCACTTAATATAGAATGACTGCTGCTGTAAACAAGACACATTCAGTCTTGACAGCGAGAACACCTCAGTGTGAGGGGTCAGATGAAGATGGGCAGGGCTGCAACACTGACAAGAGGACCACATGTACCGGCTGGTTGACTGCTTGTCCAAGGAACACGTTATTTCTGCAACAACATGCAGGAGGCTTCATAAAACATTTTTACCTTTGTACGATGGGCTCCCATGAGACCAGCGCCTGGAAGACAAGCCTGTTGATGTTTGAACCTGTCAGACAAATAGTCCCATATGACAAATCTCTCCTGGCAACATCTGACAGTAAAAGGGCTAAATTGAAAGCGAGCAAATTAAATAAAAGAGCTAAATATAATAGTAAGTACATTCGGAAGTACTGATTTTGGTTTTACTAAATCAAATATGCATTTTCTTTCAACTTTAGCTGGATCAATGACAGCATTTGCAGACAGACTTTTTATCATTATTTCTAAGCTTCTTATACTTAATTTGTGTGTTTTAATTAAAGAGACTAAACAGAATAGTAGCTCTGCGTTTTGTGCTATATAGTCCCCTGTTGAGAGTCACCTGTGAGATATTTGTTAGCAATTCGCTGAGTGTCAGAATGTCCCTGTTTGCTCCACACTTTTCTTCTTAATTGACTAAAAAATGAGACACTTGATGGACTGGCAACCTGTCCAGGGCGTACCCCACCTCTCACCAGATGACAGATGGGATGACTTCAGCCTCAAAGAGAACCCAAACGGGATGAAGTGCGTGCAGAAAATTAATAGATAGATTGCTGAAAGAATGGATGGATACTAATTAATGCTTAATTTGGAGATAATTTCAATTTCCTTAAACATGTGTTCTCTCGTAAGTACTAAGTACAGTACCCTGATTAGGTGTAAGGGCCTGTATACACACAGACACCTGAAAGCACCGCAGGCCTATATTATTGCATTCCCTGGAGGATGTTATTGTGGACACAGCAATTTGCAGCGTAGAGTCGTCCACTGAGATACTTGGACAGCCTGTGCTGTACTTAAAAATCTCCCCAGACAACGAAACACTGACTGACATGCAAAGACAAACACCCTCTCCAGGCTCAAGAAGGCAGCAGTGGAACAAAGAAAAAAGAAGATGAAAAAAAAAGCCTTCAGAAACTTCCATATGAGCATCTAACATGCCAGCAGTGTTTCCCTGAGCCTGCTGCAGAAATTCCCACATTTCTTTCTTTCCTTTTGAAATTAAAAGCTGTGTTCAAAGGGGCTTTTGCAGCAGATGTTGAACCCTGTGCTCAAAGCATAAAATATCTTGCAGCTACATCACATTATTAATTGTTAAAAGTTCTGTAGAGAACAACAAATCGCACAGGTACAATATCTCAGCTTCACTGAGCTTTCTACAACTGGGTTTCACTCCTATTAATGCTTTAACAATATACTGAGGACAGGACTAAAATCTGTTTGGCACTTTTATCTGATAAAATAATGTTGTTGGACTTCTGTGATGTTATTTCGTTCTTAAGAAGAAAATGAAAAACATCACCAACACCTGTGTCCTTTCCTAATGTGTTTTCATAGACAATAATCAGATGTAATGGATTATAATGCAGCACAGTGCAAAGTAAGCAAGTAAGCAAATAGAAGATAGTTTGTCCAAAGTCACTCTGCACTCTCACAGCTTGTAAGCTATAAAATCAGTATATGTAGGGAATATTAAATACTAAAGTGGGGGGAGGGGGAGCCACCCACAAGTGGTCATTTAAGGATCTGCACATATTGCCACTTTTGCTTCGCTGCTAGTTTTACACTGAAGAAATAGCGCCTGGATTTTAACATGAAAAAAATAACAGTAAAAAATTCCTTTGTGCTGCTTTAAAATAACTAACTATATCTATAAAAACTACAAACTATTATTCAATTCAAGGTTTTGAGCTTGCACATATTTCATGATCAACTAATAAATAATTGAAACAAAGAGGTACTAGCAGATTTGCTAACTACTGGAAAGAGTCAAGCTATCTATTTAAATAGTGATAAAATAGGGCCTCATCAAAGGTTAGAGTTGTAGTTGTAGAGCTGTAGTACAGTGATTCTGATTCCTCTTTAGGTGAATATCTGAGCACCAGTGACGTATGTCAGGCACTTTTGCTGTACAGCTAAATGGATTTTTTGCCCGCTTGGACTGTACATGTACACTAAACATGTGGAGGGCAGAAAGAAGTGCTGGAGAGACTTACAGTGCTGAAACCGAGAGATCAGAAAAGAGTAGGAGGGGCTGAGGGCCTGCAGAGCTGTAACAGAGCTGACAAGTGAGCCCAGTGTGACAGCACATCTGGACATTGCACTTGTTCATTATAGCTAAGGGTTTTACAGCAACAGTTGTGGCACACAGCTGACTGCACAAATATACCCTTTCAAACACTTTAGTCTATATGGATGAAGTGAAATGATACTCAGTCATCAGCTGCCACAATCCAGCGAGCTGTTTCATTTCTAAATAAATAAACTGCCTTAACGTTTAATTGTTTAAACAGGGCCGGTCATTGTTTCCTCAGTGTTTGCTTTTACAGTCTAATGTGTAATCCAATCATCACAATAGTTTTTGTATGTTGGTATGATTACTTCCCACAATAACAAAAGGCAATATGAATCAGCTGTGCTCCGTCACCGTACAAACCACTGATTGGCTGGTGATGAAAGTTAAAGTGTTTAACTAATTTTTCTAAATCTTTGTTTGTCATAGCAGAGAGACCAATGATGGATTTTACCAAACTGTGAGAAAATAATATTCTCACATGTACACAAATAAACAGATCATCCCACATAAGGCCACTTCAGAACTCACTGACTCATCCATGAGTCATACAGCAGGCAGACATTACGGGGAGAACGTGGGGGTCAGGAGGACCCTTGCCTCCCCCACCCCCATTGTGGGAAAAATGCAGAGTGGTTCCCCTCCCCTCAGCTAATTTGTAAAGGCTAACTTTATACAAAGAATGTGTCAAACATTTGACACAGCCAGACCACATTTCTCTTCCTCCATTAAACTGTGGCTGAATCGTGTGTGGCAATACAGCGGCTGCAGTTTCAGAGAGCATCACAACTCTGAATTTTGACCAATTTTTAAGCCATAGTTTAATGTTGGTTAGCAAACTCTAAGAAAGTGGGAGTGTGTGTTTTTATACGAAAAACTTTTGTTGACAATAATCTGACATAATCTGTTTACATGAACTTGAGTTGTACAATAATTGTTTGGTTTGTTTTTTTTTTGTTGTTTTCCTTGCTGCATCCTTTCAACTCAAAAAAAAAAAAAACTTTGGATATTTCAGTCATTGATTGTGTAATTCATACATTATTTCTGTGTCAAATTAATATGAGATTTGAGGGACTGTGCACTAACTAAAGTTTGTTGTCACATGACAAATAAATGAAATGAAGCAGCAGCATATATTGGATGTTTTCTGCCAAGTCTTTACGAACAATGCTCTTGTTCTTCTCGTTCTCTTCTGCTCTTCTAGCTCCTTACTTCTGTTGTGTAACAACAGCTGTAGTGTGCAGTGTAGGGTCGCAGCCCTCAACTCCTCTGGTACGTTCTGCTCCTTTCTCCTCTCCCCCGTTTATAGGAGATACATAATATTCACATTTCATACTAATTTCCAAACTAGAAAAAGAAATCTATGCTGTTTAAATGTTATGATTACATATGAGCTCATCGTGTACACCGAGTTAACCAATTACTACACAACAAGAAGCACCAGTTTAAATAACAGCAAATGATTAACGCACCAACTTATGCTAATTAGGCCAAACACTCATCAGTGTCCATTGTTCCATGTGGGCTGTCAGTCACACAACACTTCAACAATACATGGCACCAGCAGGCCAACACTGAATTCAGCAGCAGGTTCAGTCATCATTCTGTTGCTCTTCATCCAGGGGACTAACATTCATAATGTTGCATGGACATAAAACTGATTGAAAAACTTTACTGGGAACCTTTGAGTTCCATAACTGGAGCATTAGCTGTATCTACCTTTGTGCTTGAAGTGAGAGAAGAAATGACTGTTTCTCAGGGTTGAGTTTACTAAATAAATGATACGTTAATACATTTGGTGATATTTTTTGTTTTCCTGTGAATGGCCTGAGCTGGATGCTGTGTTGTGCTGTTAAGTCTTGTCAAGTCATGTTATGTGCACTGACAGCTCTTTTTGTTATCGCGGGCATCAAAGTGCGTAAGCTGTGTCAATTATGCAAGTCTCTGGTTGAATGCTAAAGGGGTGGCAGGTCTATCTTATGACTAAAAACTCACTAAAAACACAGAACAGTCTTCCTTACTCACCTGAACTTGTAAGAGGAGACAACTCTTTCTTACTTACTCTTATTTCTTCTTGATCTATGCCATCTCTGCCTCGCTTCTTTCTATATGTATAGGTATGCTTGTCTTTAAGTGGATTTTACAAACAGTATTTTTGAAAATTCCTGCCTTTAAGGGCTTTTCTTAAAACATCTGAGCCAAACCCCATAACCCCAGGACTATCACCACTGATGGTTTAACCAGGAGGGGCTTTGGGAAACGTTTGTCATGTGCAATAATATGGGAAACTTTAACAAGTTTTACTGCACAAAAAAAGAGATGCATTTACTTTTCTGTGGTAGGATGGACTGTTACAAAGTGAAACTGAACAGTTTGGTCAGACAAAAAAGCCTTCCAAGTCAGAAAAAAAAATAAAAGAGGGTGTACTTTTTCTTTCACATGACTTTATATAGGTGAATGATACACATAGATAAATTTCAACCATACTATGCAATATTTTGCATGAAAGTCATCATGGCACTGGTGGCATTCAAACTGACACATACCACCCACTTGAAGCCCCACAGGACGCTCTGTCCGCAGACCTTCATCCCCCTGCAAACCAGAAATGATTCGGTGGTATGACACATATCTGCATAATCTTAGTTGGGTAGTTTTAATGTTGAGACTGCGTGTGGTCAATGCAGTATGTAGCTCACCCTGTGGCTAAAAGCAGTTTAACCATTTAGATGCTCAAAACTTAGATAAATCTTTTCCTCTGTACTCTCACGGAAGCTGTTGATTTTATGCACACCAGCTTAGTCCATTGACTAAGTTACACGATGTTTTAAATTTCTTTTAATTTCACTCCAATTCTGTATGATTCTGTTGTTGTCTTAATGCTATTCTCCTCTACCAGATCCACATCCTGCTTCTGCATGTGTCTTTTAGAGTCCATTTTAAAATTCTTATGTTTGTTTTTAAATGCTTTCATAGTCTTGCCCCACCTTACCTCTCTGAGCTTCTTCACCTCCACACACCCTGTCGGTCTCTCTGCTCAGCTGACCAGCTGCTCCTGGAAGTACCCAGATCCAGGAGGAAGCTCAGAGAGGACAGGGCTCCTAAATTGTGGAATACTTTACCCATGCACGTTAGAGAGGCTCCTTCACTGTCCATTTTTAAAACACGTCTTAAAACCCATTTTTACTCTTTGGCGTTTGACCTCACTGAGACTTAGTTTTCCCTCGTTTTTAATAGTTATTTAATCAGCGATTTTACTTTGTCTTTTATTTTGTTTTTATTTCACAACCTATGTCATTTTCTTTCACTATTTAGTTCCAATGTACAGCACTTTGTGTCAGCTGTGGTTGTTTTAAAGTGCTTTATAAATATGGGTGATGATGATGATGATGATGATGATGTTGTGACTGATCAGTCTTGCTCACCATTTAAACCCAAGTCTCCAACCTCTCCCTCCCAAACTGTCTTATCCATGCAAGCATTCCAACAATCGGACATATGTTTGAATCTAATCTCCACACTCAGCATTATTTCACCATGATCCTATTAAATGTGCATTTGCTGCTGATTGTCATAATACAACTACATCTCTCATGGTGTATTTGTTGCTGTCTGATCACAACATGACAATTCTGTGCATGATGCGTAAATCACATTAAATTAAATTAAAGTATTGAAATTTTCTATACTCCTAGAATAATTAATAATAGTATAATAATAATAATAATAATAATATTTCCTCAAAAGCAGCTTTCCACAAGGATGTGTCATTAGCTATGACTGCTGAGCTACATACCAGAGCAACAACATCATCAAGTTTGCAGATGACAAAGTAGTGGCGGGACTTATATCCCACAACAATTAGCATGCACAGGCTAGATGTGGAACAACCGGTGGCATGCTGCAGAGATAATTGTGAACTTCAAAAGGCACCAAGGACCATTTTCTCACTCTGTATGAGGGAAACAGCCGCACCTTCAATTACCTGCGAGCTCACATGAACAATTATCTCCCCTGCAGCAGCATAATAAATAAGGGCCACCTATGCTTGTACTTCTTGGCATCATTCCACAGGTGTATGGTGGAGAGCACCTGACACACGACTACCCATGTGGTCACCAGCATCACAGTTTGGTTCCTGGACTGCTCTGTTTCAGACAGGAAGGCCCTGCAAATTTGCACAGAAGACGACTGTATTCTGCCTTCAATCTGCATCACTTATGGTACACTCACACTAGGCATTATGTACCATGCACAAACATGTTTGACCTTCAATGTAGTATAAGAACATTAATATGTACTCAATCACGACACAAGCCCTGGTCCCGTGCATAGGTGGATAAGGTGTGCTTGGGCACATTAGGGTTGCAGATGTATGTGGAAGATGGCGTGTATGCAGATGTGACAGTTCCTCTTGACCATAATTTAACAACACAGCAGAGTAATCTAGAAATCTCAAAATGTGAGCAGGCTCTATTCGATTAGAAAAGCTAGTTAAATTGCCATCATATAATCTGTCATGTTCTCCTTTGTGCTGATTCACTGAGACTGGGTGCACTTTAAGTAAACAAATAGGCACCTAATGAAATTACATGATGACGTATGTACGAGCATGACTGAAACTTGAGTAATGTGAGTTTGGGTCTGTGGAGGGACTCAGTGGAAGAATCAATCCTATTTGTGTAAATGTGAGAGTAGCCTTGCATGTAGATGTCAGTAGACAGTAGAAGTAAATGTGGGATGATGCAAACCTGACTAATTTACAGCCATTAATTAACTTAACATTGCATGTCTTTCAACTCTTGGAGGAAGCCTAAGCACATGAAAAGAAACCCAAACAGGCATGGAGGGAAATAAAACCCTCAGAGTCCAGTTGAAGTTTAAATCTGAAACTCTCTGTGCAATGATAACGCTAACCGCTACACTAACATGTCACCCATCATCAACTAAGCAACTGAGCAAAAACTGAACAGTGGCTTCAAATATCACCACCCAAATGGCAATAATGTCAAATTCAGAAAAATATTATGTTCTTTGCACAGCCCACTAAGATAGACCCACTGAGCTCTGTGATACAACTGTTGTCATCAGAGGATGAACACATGTTTCTGTGCCGACTCTCAGGTGTTGTCTCCAGTGTGCGTCATCTTGCTTAAAAAAAGGCAGCAACTGTTCATGTACTAAAAAGCTTTATGAGAACACCACTGCAACCCATATTAGTGTGGAGAAAGAGGAAATTGTATATCATCAGTGATGGAAATGCTGACATGCTTCATGTCTTCCAAATGCACCAGAAAGTAAGATAAAAGCAGAAAAAAAGTCAGTAATAACCATGTGCACATAAGGGAGGATCAGCCTAATGTCATACATTTGTTTCCCTACTGAGATGTCAATACCAAACACCCCGTTGTTTTTTATTCACTCTTAACTCAGTTTATTGGTATAGTGCCAATTCACAGAAGTCTTCTGAGAGCACTTCACAGAGAAATTAAAGCTGAATTCAAGTCCAGTTAAATATAGTAAAATCGAATTATATGTCCAATTTGTTACAATCAAATTAAATCCAATTTGTTTAAAAATTTAATTATATAATCCCAATCCTTCCACATTATCTAGCTCAGTTGCAACTGATTCCCATCATCCCCTCCACCCCACCCCAACTGAGCAACACAGGGTTGCAGGCCAAAAAAGGACTTTATCGGGAAAAGACTTCCAGCAGAACCAGACTCCGAGAGGACAGCCATCTCTGTGGGTTTCTTTCTGAGAAAAGAAACGTTTAAGCAAACCTAAACACACCAAAACAAAAATGTGCTTATGTCCATGGAAATCAATTGTGTATACCAGTGTAAGTGGGCGGTTTTACTCAGTCATTACTGAGTTATATATCAGCCGCTTTCTGTTGAGGCTCTCCACCACTGAAAACCTTTTTCAGAAAAGGTTTTAAGCGATAGATAGATGCAAGTTAAATGACAGCCCTAAGTTACTCATAGAAAAAAAATAAATAAAAAAAATCAACCAGTCCATGCTATAATAGTCAGTAAAAGCTGTGAGTGTTTGATGGGAAAAAGAGCTCAGATTGAAATCCTTATATCTACAAAGAAAATTAAGGGAATCAAAAGAACATGATGAAGGAGACTTCTAGTTATGTTCTTGAGAGATCATCGTTACGTTATGTGATATGATGATTTTATTAAGAACTTATAGAAATGATATATGTGCTGATTGTAACTATTGTAATATATGTATTATATTAGGCTATACTTTAATGTGTTGGTTACTAAGAGGCTTTCTATGCTGCTAGCCTCCTGAATATGAGATTTTATATCTCAATAATACTAGATGTGATCCTTCCTGCAAAACCTGATCTATCAAAAGTGATTCCGTCTGTACCTGACAGCTATCTGAGCTCCACTGTGCTTTAAAGCACCAGGATTTCTCCTGCATCAAAGTCAAATGAGGTTCAGGCCAAGTTGCATTTGAATAACTTGGATGTGCAGAGAAAGTGGGATAAGTAAATGCAATTATTCACTACAGCATCTGAAAGGAAAAGCTGTGTGTTTGTAAGCATGTGTGAGTATTAAAAGAGAAAAGTCAATATTCTAGCTGTTTGATGTTTCTGTTCACAACGGACAGTAAGATAAAAGCACTGCTTTTTAAACTTGACAAGCCCATGAGCGAATAAACAAAATGTACTCTCTGAACGAGAGGATAAAGAAAAAAATAAAACTTAAAAAAAAAAAAAATAATGTGTGAAACAGAGTGGATATGGCCAGTTCATTTCTGCTGGGAATAAAAATGTGTGCGCAGTAGATGAGCAAGGTAGTCCAGGCCTTTGAAGAGGAAGTGATGTTCCTGTCACAAGCACTCCTTCAGAAGCTAATTAGAGGACAAAAGACAGAACGGTTCTTTCTTGTCACCCAGAGATCTAGTCAAGATGTACCACAAAACACCACCATCAAAAGATATATCAAAGGATGGATGTGAATCGCTTCTCCACATTCTTCTTAAATGATGGGTGTTCAGTTACAGCAGATGATATTCAGCGTACAACATGCTAGCCACACCATATGTTGTCTGTGCATGCAGTCGTCCCTAGGAGAACATCATTATTGCAACAAATACAAGGTAAAAGGTCTTTATTTTGTTTATTTCCTCTATTTATCTCCTCTGTTTCGCATATGTTATTTCAGTTGGAGTTAATTAACCTTGAATTACAGCCATTTTAACAGGCAACATCTTATCTGACAAATTTAACATAAGGCTTCTATTTTGCAGAGTAAATAATTAAGTGGCATTTTTGAATGTTTTACAAAAGTAGTCCTTTACCTTTGTAGTTGCATCTTTGATTGATGAACGGTTGCGTTACAGTGCCGTCTGAGAGGTTATATTGATAGCCTTTTCTTTCATCATTTATTGATATTGTTCACTGTAGAATAAGAAACACACAATAACATCTCATCTTTCTTTGCAAAATATTGAAGTTGGTAGAAAGCAAACAGTCTGAAAAGAAATAAAAGGGAAAGTAAATGTCAGAATCATGGTATATCTCAGCTTTTTCTGATTTGGCTTGTAAAAGTAAATTTAGCATTTTGAGTGAAGGCATGATGGGACTGTAATTCTTCCAAATATTTATTGTTTTGCATCTCATAGTAGTCATCACTTCAATGCCAGAGACATGTGCATGATTCAGTTCTCGTAACTTCAAAAAGGCTAATTTTGCTGACATGAGAATGCTTTTTTTTTTTTTTTTTTGCATCCTATTGTTTATGTATTCCCACGCTGCATTGAGGTCTGAATTTGAATGAACTGCAGGCTTGGCCTCAGACACGCATTCTATTTATTGTCCTTGACAAAATAATTTCACATCATCTCCAAAGTGAAATCCCTGCCAACATCATGGGAAACATTTGAAGAGGTGGAGTGGGTGACACGGCAATGCTGCTTCATCTAAATTCAGAGGAATTGCTGTTTCAAGTGGAGTCATCAGCATATTTCCAAATTGACTGTCATTTTCGTCACTGACCATAACAGCAAAAACACTTCATCTGCTCAACCGCCTGACAGGAGCAATTCAGCAGGGACCAGTTCAATAGAAGTGCCGAGCCTGCAAGAAGGTCACGTCCAATCACGGGAAGCAGCCAGATGTGATATTGAGATTGTTGTCCAGAAAATACATAAAACAAATGCATGAACAATAGAAATCAGTCTGGTTAATAGATTCTCTCTTAATGTCCAAGAAGCGCTTTTGGTTCCCTCATACAAGGCATGAAATTACTTTTGAAGGCATGAAGCCTTTATTTCTGTATAAGATGAAATACCTCTATGCTTTAAACATAGTGCGCTGTTATTTAAAATATAATATCTTTTTGTACTTACTGGCTAATGAAGATGAGAAAAACTTCAAAGAAAGGACCCTTCAGGAAAAGTGTTTTACAGTGCTAGATTTTATGGGATTTTTCAATTGTCCGCACATAATACCCATGTCTTATGAGGCAGGCTATTTTTGAGCCATCTCCCTCAGCAATAGCTCAGTTTAATAGAAAAGTAGTGGAATACTTGTCTAGAACACTGTTCCATTTGATTACGCAGTTTGCAGGGACTGCGGACTTTGATAAAGGATTGATTTATTTTTCAGGGAGATTGAAATAATAATCCTCTGGTAAACCTTCATGGCCTCCAGGCTCAAACTTTTAATAATGTTATGAGAGAGATGAGAGTTGTGCATCACTTCAGGCCTGGTGAGGCTCTGCTCAGCTATCCGGTATATGCTGGAGTCTTGGCATGATAGCCTGTTTGTTTATGATTCCTCTATGAGCCATTCAGGAATGTGCCCTTGGGTTTATCTTAAAATGAGCATGTAATTTTTATTTTTATATATATATTTTTTTTTTGCCATTAGTCATTGCATTGTTGGGTGTTTACAAAGACACCGTCTCTTTGTAAAAGCTACAGAATCCTTGTAATAGATGCAAAGCTTATTATTATAAACAGAAAAAAGAGCAAAGAGGTTATAGGTTTTGGTGAGTTGCAACCAAATGCTACATTAAGGAGGACACAGAAACAAAATTGAGGTATAAACAGGCTGAATTGCCTTGAACTGCCACCGGGGGCTCATAAAAACTGAATGGATACTGCGATTTGAGTGAATTATTTAAATCTGGAGGACAAATACTGAACAGACGCTACATTCTCTGTCAGCTTACATGGGAATGGTCATCACTGCTGTCGGGACAAGCAAGAGATGCTTTTAAAAAGCTGTGCCGCTCAGCCCTTTTTTCTGAGGGACGTGCTCCAGTATCGATGAACTGTATCCCACAAAATTTTGCATAGGAATGTTTTTTTGTTTAATCCACAATATAACAGCACTGAGCAGTGAACCTTCTGGGACTGTGAAGTATTGCACGTTCAGTTTTGCACATTAGTGTGCACATTATGACACCACAAACACATCTTTAAAGACCCATCAGGTGAAAGCATCTTTTTTTCTTTCTTTTTCAGGTCTACTTTCATAAAATTAATGTTCTTAAAAAAATATATAAGAATTAAAGTGAAGTGAAGCACAGACAGATTTTTTTTAAGCAAATAATTTTATAGTCCTTAATAATAAACTTCTTAATCTTTATTATTATTATTATTAGTATTATTATTATTATTTAATTACTCCAAAAATAGTTTTGCAGTGCTGGAGTTGGATCTATTGGAATAGTAAAAATGACTTAGATTTTTTTTTTTATTGGGTTTTGATTTAATATACATTTAGGAAAAATCTTACCTACATGCAATGTGGATGACATATGTTC
>JBAMYA010000002.1:10436582-10461449 GCA_037176975.1 Arrhamphus sclerolepis
ATTTAACTAAAACCCCCAATGACTCTTATCTTGGAATGTGCCTTTGAGCCAAGTGCATACACACACACACACACACATATATACATATATATATATACACACACACATATATATAAAAGATAGATAGATAGATAGATAGATAGATAGATAGATAGATAGATATGGTAACGTTGGGTGTTTTGCTTCATGGGGTCCCCACTTCAGGTGTGGTTCAGCATTGTCATAAATAGAGTGTAAATATAGCAGTACAAGTGTATTTGACAAAATACACAAAAAATAGAGCAAATCCCCAGAAACAACTATGTTAAAATTTCAAACATTGAGCAGAATTAAACATATCTACAGCCTGGTATAAAAAAAACAAACAAACCATTTTGGTCTCTATAGTGAGGTTTCAGTCGCAACAGTTGAGGAAGAGGCTGAGTTTAGCTTAGCGGTGCTAACCACCGCAGTCAATTCATGTCGCCACCAAAACAACTTCTGAGATGGCAGGTTACTGAATGATTGGCTGAACGTCCCAGCAAAATTCCACTTGAAAGAGTCCTGATATGATTCAAGAACCATTTCATTTATACCTCTGATAAGAATAAACTCTGTTTTATGTTAATGTTTTCTTCTTAGTTGTCAGCACACAGAGGGAGATTAGGAATGAGAAGCAGGAAAAGAAGAGAGAGCAGGATGTAGACAAAGAGAAGAGAGTAAGAGGAACCACGTTGGCCAGAAATACAATGCCAAATGAGATTATTTTTCACCCACAGGGCTGCATGATCTTCCACAATTACAGTTTCACTATCCACATGTGAAACAGGAGGAGCAGTTGTCACAGTAACACAGAACAGCTTACTGATAGTTTTCAGCAAATGTGAAGAATTGTTGTTAAAGCAAAAATATTTGCTTGTGTTTTATTAGTGTCTTAGATTAATGCCATCCTTATCCCATATTCGCGTCTTCACTTTCAGTTTTAACAGCAGCTGTCAGGCAGTGGACAGTTCATAACATATTTCACTGTACACACGCAGGGCTTAATGATAAAAAGATGTGATTTGAGAAGTGGAACGGCTATGCCCTTAAACAACTTCAAGTATAGCAACGCCCTTGCTTCTAAGAAGTAATCAGTGGAAGTGGAATCAGTGGAACATTGATCAAAAGAAATCAGAGGAGGTTTACACTTCTAAACTCAAACTTGGATATGTTTGTGCTGTTTTTAGAGGTATTTAGATAACTATACATTGGTATGAATATTTATATATACATACCATGTGATATGGCCAAGATGTTTGAAAATAATGAAGCAGAGATGTTATTTGCTACATTCTAGACACTTGAAATCTTCTTTTTTTTCCTGATGTCTCCCAGATATATGTAACCGGGTGGACAAGTGGCATGTTTGTGTTGGAGCTAAATACTCTCACTTATCCACACAAGAGTTACTGATGACACTGAAATATAGCTGATAATCTTATCCTGTTTTTTAGCGATTTCTATAGCTATAACTGACTAGCGAGATCCCATTACAGACTACGCTACGCTAGAGGGCTGTCTATAACAATGAGACAGCCGAGGGTAGTAAGACTTTGTTTTTTTGTTTTTTTTTTATTTCAATAAACTTGTCCTCTTGTCTGGTTAGAGTAGTTAGTTAGTAGTAGTTAGTAGATAGTTAGAGTAAGTGCATTCCCATTGTCAGAGGAGTCAGAATTGAATGGTGATTGGTTGAATAATGGCGGTAGTGTAATGGATATTAATGAGAATGAACACAGGCTGGGATTGAATGAACAGCTGAATACAATTTGTAATGTGTTGAATTAAATGAAAATAGATCACTTTTTGTAGGTTTGTGCCTTTTGAATATTTTTGTGTTCCATCCTGTTCTACACTGGATAACATTGATTGGGGTGGTTTGAATACTGAAAATTATTCAATTATTATTATTGTTATACAAGAGACATGTGCTTTATATCAACACCTTCACAGGTGAAGCCCGTGAAGTCAAAAATCACAATGAAGCCCATACATCACACAATTAGCACTGATGCTTGTTAGGAAGGCTCCATCCTTCATTACGTCAAGTACACTAATTTATGGACGTCATTTGACACTTCCTTCTAGAAACAAACATTGTTTGCGGGTAAAACAGACATTCTATAGGTATGTTCTAAAGGTATATTTTGAAATTTCTGAAGATGCCATAACCTCTCTTCAATCCCTCAAACACTTGTACTGCCACTGTGAGGCCAATACAGATGGACCTATAAATTCTTCCACTTAATGGGCCTCATTGATGAAATGTGAGAAGAGAAAATTTGTACGCAAACTGTTAGCAGAGTGAACTTAATGGCAATCATGAAAGGGAACTTTTTACAGGCTACACAAAGAGCTAATGCATATAAATGTGCTTGGATGGAAGCTCCCGCACCCTGCTCAAAAACCTAAGAAGGTGCATTGTATGATATTGGCTTGCTGTGTTCTGCAAATCATTGTATGAAATAGATTGATTTATAGATTTTTTTTTTTTTTAGCGCTAATAAATCAAAGTATAACATTTGCGGGCCAATGGATGTTCAGAAAGCTACAGTTAAGGAAATTAATGCAGTATAGCCTAGTGCTACAATGTATCTGTATAATATAAAATATAACAAAAATGAACTCATTAGAAATTGTGTCTAAATTTAATACATTTCAAAAGGACATGCAAATAGTCTGGATGTGTAATTGCGTGAGCATGACTATGGTCATTCACACAAGGAGCAAGGAGACACAAAGAACGCATTATTCACCCTCATGTGAAACATTTTTGGGATATGAATGATGATACAATCATTAAAACATGTCGCTGATCCAGCATTGCTATTTTGGAGCTGTTGGAGGAACTCAGAAAGGATCTGGAGTCAGCCACGAGAAGGAGTCACAATCACAAAACTTCTCTTTTATGCTTTTTCTTACATTTGGGTCATTCCAGCACGGTAGCTGTTACAGCTAGAAGCTCCCAATACCGTTTTTCAGATGTGCTGTCCGAGGTCTCTAATGTCATGTGGTGCCGGATGGCCAAGGTGATTAAGTTTCCACGTATTTGGTAGTCTTTGAATGACACCAAGGCTTTTCTTTTTTTCTTTCGTAGTCGCTGCATTTCTCAGAGTGATAGGACCTTTGAATGTGCAGCACATTTGTGATGGCAAAGACAATTCAATTCAATTTATTTATATAGCGCCTATTTATGACAAGTCATCTCTTGGCGCTTTAGAAACCCTCACATCATTACCAATGTTATGACAAAATATTCGGGGTCAGTACATTATTCATTTATTCTGAGAAACAGTTTGTTTTCCAAGTTGCGAGATTGGAGATGGCTGGTTTGTAGGTGGGTGAGTCAGAAATCCTTTGTGAAATAATTACATTAGAAACAAGTGCATGTGCCATATTTATGTTTTTTGAGAAAAATAAAAACATAAGAGAACCTCATATGCCGGAGAAATAAGATATGAGGCCCGCACAAGGAATATTGAGGAGTGTGCTGTTGCAATACTGAAGAGCAGGTTTCGTCTGCTGGAGCACTGCTGTACAGGCCAGAAACAACATGAAAAAACCTTCATTTAAATAGGGCGTCTCCAACACGTCTGCACATACCACTATTTGCACACTTAGTAAATGACGTGCAAACTGTGGTTCCACCTCTCACGCAAGATTCTGGATTGCACATGCAAATTATTTTATGCAAACTGGGATGTTCATGAATCTAAGTCTAAAGGCATGAATAAATCTAAAGTCTACTTTAACATTCAAGTTTAGCAGCCAGAACCCAATATGCAGCCACGACAAGGGAACGTTTTACAAAAGATTTATTGAAAGAACAAAATTAATTTGTGTTGAAGTGGTCCTGCTTAAATCTGGTTGCACTGGTGGATCTGGAACACAAAAACAGAAACGAGCCTGGTCAATCTCCCTTTTTGTTTTCGCTGGTTCCTATCCAGTCCCAGACAGGAACCAGGGAAAACAAAAAGGGAGATTGACCAGGTATAGGGGATTCACAGGGTCCTAGAATCTAGTTTCTGCAGGGTTGGATGAGCTGAGACTGAATGGCCTTAAGGTCCTCAGATGTTTAATGAAAACAGAGATCACATCCACCATCCAAAGATTTGTGGTCCAAAAACAGTCCAGGGTCAGGCACAGTAGGGTCTCAGGCAAGGGAATTCCAGAATCCAATAAACTTGAAACAGGGTCAGAGTCAGGCAAAGGTCAGCAACAGGAGGTCAACAAATTCTTCTCATACACAGGTAAGGACTAGGCAAAAGCAGTGGTCAGAGACAGGCAGGGTCAAAAACAGATTGAGACACAAAAACATGAAACAGTGCTTGAAAGCTGTGACAAAGGCATCAGTCAATCTCACAATGAGTAGGTGAAGAGCAGGAGCTTAAGTAGGGAGCAGCACAGGTGAGGACAATGAGCAATCATCAGGCAAGGGAGGGAGAGCGAGCAGCACAATCAAGGAGGAACCAAAATCATGACATCTAAAGTCAGTCTAAAGGCATGCTGGTCAGGTTAATTAGCATTTCTAAAATTGCCCTTAGTATGAGTGAGATTGTCAATGGTTGTTTGTGTGCATGTGGCGCTGCAGTCGTTATCCGTGCCTCCCACCCTAAGACAGCTGAGATAGGCTCCTGCAGACGTCGTGACCCTGCACAGGAACAGGCAGGTATTGATCATTGGGGAGGTCAGAGCTAGAGGACGCTGGTGCGTTTAACTAACGCTATATAAACCCAATGTAATTAGTCCGATTCCTGATAAAGGTCTGTCCAGATATTTTATTTTATTTCATTTTTGCATCCAACATCGTATCAAATAATGTTCGCTTGATCTTTTGAATGCTTCATTGGACAGAAGACTGTCTTAACTGCACTTATTGGTCACCTCTTTCTTGTCACATTTGTACCATGCTCCTGTTTAGTTGAAATTACCTCTTTCAACATGTCGGGAAAATAATTCTCTTTTTTATTATGTTCCATGTCCCCAAGTAGGCACAACAGGTTGAGGATACACCCTTACACCTACTTCTATGGGGGGCCATGGGCAGAGATTCATGCTCATCAATGATAAGCAACTTTCATCAATCATCATTCACGGGCATTTGAGTTTTACGTGTTGTTCTTCAATTGTTCAATTAAGACTTTTTTTTTATTTTTTATGCAAATAAGTTGACATGAAGTTCAGATTTACAAAGATTTCATTTAAGAGGCCCAGTGTTGCTAGATTGATGCTATGGAAATGTAATTCCTTTTTATTTACAGATCATCCAGTTGTCCTTTGAAAATTATCTTTTCAGAGACATTAGTTTAAAAAATGTCTAAATATAAGTGATCATCTGATTAAGTGTCACATATTCATGAGTAAATACATTTGATGCTGAATTCTTCCATTTCCTTTTCTCCTACTTGAAGACAAAGTGAATAGGCATAGGGAGTTTATAGCTGCTGTTTGTGATGGGAAACAGAACATTACAAGACAGTACAGTTTCAAGAAGAAGCAGCTGTACTGTCTTAAAGTCTCTTATACTGTCTCTTAGTCGGTTATAGTCTCTTATATTGCACTGAAGCTCACTATAAAGCTCCACAAAGACAAGAAAATCCAATCCACAGATTTGGTTAATAAATACCTGATTGTGCCTCATTAAAAGAGTAGCAAACACAGAGTTACTGGATGCATTGTTCATATAAAATATACAAAAATACAACTGTTGCTTTAAGGAAATGAAACCGAAGATTTCATCAAGAAAGACTGTCATCTTATTGCAAAATACATCATTGCTGGGTACTAATAGACTATAGACTTATAGCTCCTCTCAGACACAGCCCATCATATCATTAGGCTGGACAAGATAGGAGTCTGACCTTACCAACTATCATAAGACAAAGAAGTTATTATTTCACCAGCCGGCGCATGTCTCCCACAGCCACAGAAGCTCATTACGATTGATAACTGATAGTATCGCTTAATCATGACTGGACAAAGGCCATGGCCATCCCAACAAGTCCCCCAATTGAATTAATGGTATTCATTAAGCCTCAATGAGAGCCTGTACGGATGCAGGGACCTTATCCTGCCACTTCATCTTCTTGGGATTGACTTGAAATACAAGGGAGAGAAGTGTCGAGAAATGAAGAAAGGAAGAAAGAGGAGAGAAACGAACAGATAAGGGGACGAAAAGAGAGTAAACCACAGAGGAGAATAAGGAAGGAATATTAAGTATGAGAGGTGTTCATTTCACTACTATTCCCACCGGAGGAAGTGGTGCCAACAAAGATTGTCCCAGAGCGGATTACCTTCAGCTCTGCAGTGAGTTGAGCATGCCCTGACTAGTGGTCCTCCAATGCCACATTTCATCTAAAGTATCCTGAAACATATGTGAACAACATTATAGGGAAGGGGGAAATTGCTTCCTCCTCATTAAAAGGACTAACTTGAGGCATAATGCCTGCTCAGGGACCTCAAACCTGGTGATAGAGGATATCATTCAGCTGCCACCTCAAAATCAGCGCAGACATGAACGTGCCTACCCGTACAACATGAATCATTTATAACCATGCTCCAACAGCTTGCAAACTCGGCGCTGTGCTGCAAGCAACCCTGAACCAACAGCTCTGGAATACGCAATGATGCTGACCCCAGATGTCCTTGCATAGAAGTAAGGCTATGTGGTTAATGCAGCACTGCACGCTTTTGAGCCCACAGGGAGTGCTAAACATTGGACTGGGGTAAACTGCAGTTTTCCTCTTTTGCGCCTGGTTCAGGCTGGGCTTGTCTGGACAGATGCACGCATGCAAATTCTTTGTGGTCCAGTTACAGATGTGCTTTTTTGATCCCCAAGAAACAAATCAAGGTACTCTGAGAGGAGGAGTAGTAAAAATAAAGATACGTATCCAAGTCTGAAGATTGATTCTAGCTGTGCATACTTTTAAAAAGTGTAATATATACTTCAAAGAAAATCTTGAAGTGATTTTCCTTCTAATTTTGTGGCATATTACCCTGTACAGTTTCTTTCTCCTGCATGTGATGTGTTTCACTCTCACCATTTTGTAAACTGTAAATTTTTACTTAAGTGCTTGCAAACAGTTTTTTTTTTATATTTTCAAACATGGCAGACCATGCCAGAAACGCCAGAAAGAGCTAATTATGGTGTCTGACCAGTCATATTGTGCTGCATGTGGCCTGGACATATTCACAGAAATTCTTGGAAAATAGAAAGAGTGCTTTGTTTAGAATTTCTCTCCAATTATTTTGTATTTCCAACATCCATATTTATATTTTGGAGTGTAAGGTAAGCTCTTCATTTACATACAACACAGTTATGTCTGTGTAACATCCTCTTTAATGTGCAAAATTCCCACATTCTTTTGTTACAAAAATTAAGAAACAAAAGCTTTGATAAAGTGGACACAAACATGTTCAGTTAAGGCCGTGGAGAATTTGCACACCACTCCGCTTACTCGGGCCAACCCTGCAAGATTTATGTAATGACTTACAGCATGTGAAAAGGAGATTTATACCTTACATGTGTGAAAAGATATCCAGACATATTAAACTGCCACCATCTTTACAGCAGTGTATAACAAAGTGTATATGTGAAATGTTGCATGTCCTAGTATTGATCAATATTGCCACAGTCAAAACATTTCAGCTCTAACAAGCCATTATATTTGGCTCTGGATTCATTTAGACTGACAGTAACAGCAAAACAATTACTTTTACGAAGGGGGGATTGAATATTAGTATTTGTTCTCTGTCATATAAGGTCACACCTGCAAACTACTGAAGCCCACTGACAATCACTGTTGGTTATTGAGATGAAGAGGATTGCATTTAAAAAGTATTGTTGGGTTTGCGCCATAAAGATAAAAACAAATAAGACTGCAGGGTCAGAAATGACTTAAATAATCAGCTTCATTAATAGTCCATGGTCTGAGCGAGGCCATCCTTCTGTGAGTTGAGCACAGCCCAACTGAAAACACCCACGCATGCTAATGTCCCCAACGAGCACAGATAAATGCATATGTGTCACTTCTGAGGTTAAACCGAGTGCTCGTGTGGCGAACGTACTGATGAAATGTGCATGAAGCACTATGCAGCACACAGTTGAGAATCTCTCACTGCAGTATGGCGCCCTCTGTTATAACAATGTCACCCCACCACTGGCTTTGTTTAAAAAGCAGTACTTTACGTTCATATATTTCTTTTCCTATTACGGCAGCACTTGTATGGCACTTCAAGTCCATTTGTTTATAAAAGGTTGCTCAGCAGTTTTGCATGTATGTCTATGTGTGTGCACATCTATAAATACATACAGGCTGGTACTTAAATCCACAGTGCAGAGTAAAGGTTTGGGGGCAAATTGCCCAGTTGTTGTACCTTATAGCAATACATCACTGTCAGCAGTCTGCGCACAAGTAGCACTCCCCCATAGCGAGACATATAGTTGACTAATGGATGAGTGGCAAACATTGCATTTCTTTGATTTGGTTGCAGCTTAGTCAGTAATTACACAGAGGAATAGCTATCGGAGCAGTGCTCATTGTATAAAGCTTTAGTGGGTCATCTGCACTGAGACAGAGAGGGGGAGAGAGGGAGAGTTGCAGTCCTCTGTAAACATTTCAGGGTATCAGATTTACACAGCAGTGGGGAGTCCACAGTCAAAAAAAAATGTGTGTGTCCTGTGAAAGACCAACTAAATGTGCATGTAATTACAGATTAAGTTGGTATCGATAAACAAACAGGCCTGGGGAAAATGCAGGTTGTCTGCGCATGCAGTTTATTTTTATTTTTTACATTTTATAGTGTACAGCTCTCTTTTGAACACATCCAAATGAATGTATGAACCTATCATTTTTAAACAGCTCTAAAGGTTCATGGGTCAAACTGCTTTACTTTCACAGTCTCTTTTTTTATTCACCCTCTTTGTCACCTTCCTCCACTGTGACTGGTTAAGACAGGCACGGATCATCTGTGAGCCTATTAATTAGTCCAATCACTGGCAAACAGGCCGGCATTATCACTGCAGCACGACAGTCTTTCAAAGCTGAAATTAAACCATGCACGCCACTGTTTCTGTGCCAAGGGGAGTAGAGATTTAGCTCCACTGGCACTGTGCACGGATAAATTACCACTGCTAAGCAGCCTGTAGCACTGCTATGGCAAAAAAAAAAGAGAGGGCAAATAACATGTTCTGCTGTTTATGACAAAAAAGATCATTATATATCACGACAAACTAGTGATGACCATTTTAGTTCAAAGGGAAACTGCTCTGACACAAAGGAGGGAACATCTGTCAGAATGACAGTAGGGAGACAAAAGAAAACTAAGGAACGTGTGTAAGTGAGAAGAAAAGAGATGCCAAGAAGAGCTTTGGGAACCCTAGATCTCCTTTTATTGAAGGTGAAAGTTGAATGGTGAAAGACATGAGAATCAAAGACAATAAAAGTCTGCACATTAAAAGGCAATGAGTGGAAATACTGTGTATGCATGAATGTGTGCTTGTGTGTGTGTGTGTGTGTGTGTGTGCAGAATAACAAGATTGCATGTCTATGTGCATGACTGTATGAATAGTCAAATATTCTGGCTGTGACTTCAAGTTCAAGGAGTATCATGAAACAGTTTCCCAGCTTAAGGCCTGTTTACACCCCTTAAAATGCAGATGCTGGTAATAAATCCTGCGTTTGCTCATTTATTTGGGAGGACTGCACCTTGCTTTATTAAACCCATCGATCACTCAGGGCTCCTGAATCAATGGGATGCAGAGGAAAGCAGCGTCAGCACAGCAGCACGCAGGGAGAATACCAGCAGCCTGTGCAAGTCGGAGTGGAGAGAAAGCAGGAATAGATCAAAGCATCCATCACACATTGTGAGTGTGTGGTGACAGAGGTCCAATTGTTGTGTATGTTATTATAAAAAAAAAAGAAAAAGAAAAAATATATATATATTCATATCCTGATATATACATATACATACATAAATGATTTCAAGTAATTAATTACACTCAGTCAGCATTTAGTATTCAGATATGCAGTGTTATTCCGTATGGTGTTCATCTAGAAGAAACAGGGGTGAACTGCTTCAAACTGAGTCCATCTGGAGACGCTCTCCCAGGGATTCACTCTCCTGTGGTAGGAAGGCCCACATCAACCCCGACTCCGCAGCTGCCACATCCACCGCCCAGCCTGCCAGGAGCTTGTTAAATAAGTCTGCCTCAGCCCACGAACCTGAGCAAAAGGAATACAGAAGAGATCTGTCTATGCTCAGCAGAGGAAGATGGGAGAGTGTGGAGAGAAGAACTTTGGAGAGCAAAGTCTCGGTAGGAGGGGATAAATGGGTTGAAGGGAAAGTGAGAGTGATGGAGGGGGCGAGCTCCTATGCAAACGGACATCAAAGGCTCCAGATTGGTTTTTACTTCTTTGTGTTGCTTCTTAACGGCTAACTAACACAGCCTCTTCTTTGGATGGAAGTAACACTTGAAAGGCGGAACGTTTTATGTTAAGAAAGCCTCCATCCATCCTTCATCTGGAGCTGGGATCCAGCTGTCAACTGCAATGATCAATGTTCAGCAATCTGTCAGTGACTTATGGGTCTGTTTGTTTATTCATGTAGTGGACACAGCTGTAGACTTGATGCTTGACAGTTGATACTTTTGATGTGAACTTTTTGCAGTATGCTATGAGTTCAAGCATTTACTTCATCTTGGTTGAAGTCAGGCCTGCTGAGCACTCAATCTGTCTTGCCAACATTGTCTTGCTGGCATAAGGAAGGCTTTCCCTGAAAAGATATAATCTGCAAAGTGGTATAATGAGTTTGGTTTCATATGGATGTATGAATGCATTTCATACGTATGTGCCAATGCTAATTCAGAGTAATGTCCCTCACGGCACCTCATAAACAGAGGTACGCACCTTATTGTACACTAATTTCCCCTCTTTTCATCACAGATGTTATATTTTTATTTGTGAACTGAAACTTGGCTTGATGATTCACTTGTCTCTTTAGCATGGTAGTCCATGGTTTACTTTCATGGAAAGGCATCAAAAAAACAGTCCAGTTAAACTGATTGAAGTAAGCTCAGCCTCAAAGAGGCCAGCAGTGATCACATGTTTTTTTTGTTTTTGTTTTTTTTCAATTTGTCTGTTTTTGCATTTTTTCTGGAGTCTCAACTTGTTAATGCGGTAATGGAGTGGATGTATTTGAGGAGGCTTTCAGAAATATTTGTTCAGCATATACATTGATTTGTGCCCATAAATCCTGTTTTTAACTTAGCAACTTTAACCATGCAGTGAAGTAGGTCCTGAGTGCCTTGATTAGGAAGAACCTTGTTTCATAAATCTTATGGTTTGCTCAGATGCAGGAAACATCCTTGAATCACCCCAGGTTTGGAACATAACAGAGATGGGAGAGATTTCCTGAGGGTACAGGTACCACACAATGAATGTTAGATCCCTATAAGTGCTACTTGAGGCTCGAAGCAGATGGGATTGCGTGTATGAGTGGAGGAAGTCACAGAGGTAAAGAGGAGCGAGGCCACTGAGAGATTTGCAAAAAGTACAGGTGGATAACGATGGGAATCGTGTGCTGCCACGGACTGTTGAGTTAGAAATCTGCTGATTGAGTTCTAATCGTACTGCAACCCATTGATGGCTTTGCTAATAAATCCCAAATAACATGTTTAATTCAATTAAAAACGATTGTGTTTTGCTTTGGTTTACAGTTTAGACAGCACGTTCGTTGCAATGTTGCACAAGTTCAGGCTTATTTTGAATTCAACAGTAACAGTAAGATCTAAATGTTCCTTTAATATGAGCTTCTCACAGCACACTCAGGTACTGTTGATAAAAGACAAACATGCAGAAAACTCTGTGGAACGAGTAATCAGCCCAGTGCATCATCATCTATCAGGGGTAATAGGAACACCCCAGGGCTTGTTTCAACAGCCACAAACACTCAGGGCATCTGGGAGGCCTTGTCAGTGTTTATTGAAGGGTCAATACCCACATGAGCTGAACTCACTGAAAGGTCAGTGCACACATCACTCCTGGGCCTCTCATGTAACCATCAATCACTATCCCGATTCCAACCTTTTGCTGGCAAGTCAGTTTCAACAGCCAATTATGTCATTATGACAGTCTAATTGCAGGTAATGATCAGCAAAAGCCCAAAGTCACACAGAGACATGAAACAAACTGAATACTGAATGAAGTCTGCAAGGAAACATGACAGCTTACATGTTTCATAATGACTTTGTACAAGCACTTTGTGAATATTAAAACAAACAAGCAGCATTTATCTAATACTTCTACTTCTTCAGTCGTGTTGCTATGAAATTCACAATGGTCTGTGAGTCATGTAGCTCAATGCTTATAACAGCATTTTAAGGACTGTGACAACAAAGGCTCTAATTTCAAAGTTCCAAAGACTTCTATTGGGCTGAATCGTCTTAAGGTGCCATGGCGCTCATGCATAAATCATGCAATCATAATCAATGCATATTCAGGAAAGCTGCATCGCCTTGCTTCTCTATGGGAGATAAGAGGGAGCCCAGACTGTGACAAAACCCTGATGATTGTAATGAGCATTTTTTGTGGCTTCCTGCACTGACAAAACAAGCCTAAATTAATCATGATACCCCCTCCTACTGCAGCATGGAACCCTTATGCTTCCATCAGCACACCCTGTTGTAAATTGGACCCCAAGACAGACATTGCTGTGATGCAGCAAAAGCCGGGCTCTAAGAAGCTTTAATTTACGTCACTCACAGAAATGCGTGAAAGAATATGTTTTCAATAATTGCCTGGCTTCTATGAAACATGAATCAAATGGTGGCTGTTTGTTTGTTGAACCATCTGCAGTGAAAAGCATTAAAAAAGGGCAAAGGAAGGGAAATAAACAGCAGCAGAAATACACACTGAAACCTACAGCGGCACGACAGGAAGCAGAATTTGTGTGTCTGCATCTGTGTGTATACACACTTAAACTACCAGGAGAAGGTTAAGGTTTTTTTCTGGTTTTATTTCAAACCAACAACAACTTTCGGTCCTCGCAAGACCTTAAAATGTATTTAAAACTTTACCATGAACATTGTGTTTTTAGCAATCTGCACCATCTCAGCTCTGCAGAGGAAGGCTTTTCACTTTGCTTCGGGCTGTCTTGTATGGGAATAAATTAAATTACTATGTCGATGAAAGTTAATCTTTTTTGTTTGTTTGTTTTTTGTTGGTTATTTTTGCAAGTTTACATGACTTTCACTGATTTCATTCATTATACGACAACACAGTTTTTGTTCTTATTTTCAGTATGAGAGAGTCAGTATGATTTACAGGGTCTATATAAACTAAAATAGAGATTAAAGTGAGATGCATTTCTGTTCTTGGGGTTTAATTGCGTTAACACTACTAATGTGTAATGTCCAATTAAATTTTGGTTTTCAAAGGATGCTTCACAAGGCTATTTTTCAGGGTTACAATTGTAAATGATTTTTTTTTAATATTCACAAACAACTACTATGCAGCTTTTAGCATTCTCTGTGATAAATTAGGAAAAAGAACAATTCATCACACTTAAAGTTGTAGCTTTTACCACTCATTTTGCTCTGTGTGCTTCTGGTATTGCTGAATGACTTTACAGGTCTTTACATCTTTTATATTTGCCTGTTAAGCTTTACATGTACACTTAGAAAGAGAGCAGCAGCAGCAGATTTGTTTTGTTTTGAACTACCTCATGATTTCAGAAAGGAAAGCTCATCAGCTGTCAAAGATAGTGTCAGCTGAAAGGCTGTCGAGTTGAAAGCGACAAGTCCCAACTGGTTGGACTCTCAGATGGCAGGACCGTTTATCCAGATTCCTGACTAAAGGCATAAAATCCGGAAGTCAATAATACATAAAAGACAGCTGCAAACCTTTTTTACCAACTTTAGCCACAAAGGTTAGCCTTGTCTCCAGCTTTTACACTTAATTTAGTTTTGAATGTTAGGTAGTTTTTACAATAAAATGCTAGATTTATTATTAGTCATTATTTGTTTGTCATTATTAATCAAACATTACTAAACAGTATATCCCACTTTTAAGTGTTTTAACGTGAGGAAGCAAAGTAATTTCCAAAGAAAGAGATTTATTTCACTGTCAAGCAATCATTTTTGGCATTATGTTTATCTCTGTTCTCTTCCAAACCACACGACCCCGACGGTGAAAAGTGTTATTTTACCTGACAGAACAAACAGTAAAACCTACCCCGGTTGCTTCTCATGTTTGAATTTGTGTTGTGCAAAACACAACAATACATCATTTTGGATTCAAACCAACTATTTATGGCTGCTATATATATAATATCATCACAAATAAGCCATGTCAACATTTAAAGCTGGCAATAAAAAGCTTTCAATAACTTTAAATTTGTCGTTTCTGTTCAACACAAAAAGTTATCTCTGACTTTTGAGGGGCCAAATGCAACATTCTGCTTGGGGTGAACAATTTTGTAAAACTACAGTACGATGGTGGAGTTCAAACCACTTAAGAATTATGTAATAAATCATTTAGGTGTTACACTTTAAAAAGAACACTGGCTAGATTTATGAATCTAAAGTTCAAATTCAAAATATATCTTTTTTGAGGCGAGCTGAGCTGGCACAAACACATATTGGAACCATGTGAAAGAAAAAATGGGCGGTGACAAGAAGGTAAACCTCAATGAAAACAATTCTGACTTTCAAATTTTATAAACCTGTACATTTGCGAGTGAAAAATTACAAATTTCTAATAACCTGTGCATTTGCATGAAGAATCTCAGTATTCCCAAATTTGAAAATTTACAAAAAAAAGCAAAGTCAGCTATGAACTTGCAAATGTGTAAGGGAGAAAGAAAATGTAATTTCTGAATTGATAAAATGCACAAATTTATGGCCTTGCAAGCTCCCAAATTTGCAAAAAAATCAAACCTTAGAATTTCTGACTCTATGTTTTATGTAAACTTTAGCGAAGTTTACAACACTGACGATGCATATAAGGCATGATTTAAACACTTCACAACAAAGTATTTAAATCTGCTTTTTTTACGTGGTGGCAAATGGAGACAGGTGACTTTTATCTCTCCATGAATACTCCAAAATTAAGCAAACCTTGTAACTTGGGGGCCCCCTACTGACTACAGGGGACCCCTATGCTTGTGCATAGTCTCATAGCATGTAGGAGGAAACGGCTCCGGATAGACATCAGCCCATCCTCGGCTTGAAAGGATGATTAGACCGTGGAAGTTATGATGAATCCAAGAACACAGCTCATCAGTTCCTTTCGTCACAGAGGAGATGCTGAAATCTTTTCCATCTAACTGATACTCGCTTCGCTCAATTACCAGAAGAGAGACAGGAGCCCCACTTTACAAGAATCCAAGAAGCAAATGAAAGCAAGAACAGCATGAAGGCAGGTTGTTAGGTGATCAATGCATTAAAGGAAAAAAATAAAATAAAAATAAGCAAATGTCTTCCAAACAGATTGCCTGGCTTGGGTAGCCTTGGGGGATATTCTGGGTCTTCTCAATTTAAGACTCATCTTCCCATTTTTGCATGTTCAACGTTTTGGATTATTGAGAAACTGGGTCAAACTAGCACACGCAATCTGGCTTTATAACTTCAGTGGAGAGGGAACTTTTTAGCATTTGCATTCACTGAACTTTGAAGTTTGGAAATGTGGATTCTCCTACAGCAGTTAGGTTCCACTGTAACATTTTAGATATTTATTGGCAGGAATGCAATCTATTCTTTGTTACGGTGTTGTCATGAGTTTACAAGCTGAACTTGAAGAATATTAAATTTAAGATTATTTGACACCTCCTGAGTCACACTGGCATTCAAGGAAAATGATTTGCTTTGCTTTCATTGTTTATCAGTTTGGTAAAGTCATTTCTAGATTTAAATTGAAGAATTTAACATTGTGCCTCCTTCCAGTGGCACTATGCACACTGTTACAACTGAACCCTTTTTTTTGTTTGTTTAAAAAAAAAAAAAAAACATCAAATGACAGTTAATTCAAGAAATAGGAAATTAAATATGTTTATTTGAATTTTCTCCAAGATAATTAAAATTTTGTAATTATTATAAATAGTCAGAATATTCCTATAGTTATCTTATATTCATTTTTTTTTAACTTATTTGTGTATTATTATTTAGATAAATAATAAAACAATGCAATATTTGAAAATAAACACATGATTACTTTGGATGGGTGAGGATGTTTTTATAAATATATTTTACTTATTGTGCCTACTCTTACTTTTATCATGAATATCTTTTATGCATTAAACAAGTAGGGAATTTTACTGTTAAAACAAACATCAGTATCAGCTTGTAACGTCTTCTGTTCACATTTAGTACTTATCTGCTTTCACTTTGTCTGACAAGTTTATTTTCTTGTTGCTGATTTTAAGCGTCTTTTCACTTGCTACTGTGCTGCTGAAAGTCTGTTGTAGTACTGTTTCTGTTTCGAATTCTTCAGCAAGTACCACATTAATACTGGAAGCGAGATTTCTCATTTTCATCCAGAATGTTTATTTCTTGTGTTTTAGTTGTAATGTGTTCACAGACTTGTTGATGTCTTTCATAATGGCAAAAAGACAACAAACTCTAATGCCGTGACTAACCTTTCCCAGCGGCACGGAGGGAGTTAATGTGACCACTTGACTGTTGTGTAAAGGAGGATGGGATTTCAAAATCTCAACACTGCAACAAAACTTTGTGCTGTGCTAAACACCGATCAAAAAAATATGAGAAACATACCTATTGTGCAGGTTCAATATGAGAACGGGGATGCCCCAAAGTAATTTACCCAGAATGACCTAGCACATGAATAATGCACAAAAGGCTCACAATAGCAAGAAAAGAACTTTAATGGTTTTACTTCGTCTTATACAAACTGTCCCAAGAGATGAGACATTAGAAAGAAATTATATGGAACCCACAGCTTCCAGAGCAATATAAGCCATAATAAACTTGCTGACTGCAGTAAAAATGTCTCCCATCTCGGTCTGCAGTTTAACTGATGCTGAAAGGAACTGAGCAGAAGACTGAACAGGCTGAAGTGACTTTGGCAAAGAACTCAGTAAGCATGTTTATTAATGCAGAATCACTCTTTTTGAGGGAAAGAAAAAAAAAGTTTTAACAAAGACTTTCCAGGCCGAAGGAAGATGCAAAGGAAAAATGAATAGATGTGTAAAAGGTGGGGTAGGAGGGAGGGAGTGAAAAGAGAATAAAAGAGAGTGGGAAATAGTAAAGAAAGAGGCAATGAGAGCATGGGCTCCAGGACTGAGCCATTCTCACCCAGAGAAGACTATAGGCAGCTATTTGGATGTCACCCAGACACCTGGAGGAGTTATCAGGTTGCAGTGAGTGAGGCTTTCAGAGGACTGTGAAAGGGAATTCAAAGCTCAGCAGTAACAGGTATTTTAAGGCTCTTTTTTACCTGTGATGACGGTACCCTTTTAAAGCAGGTCATGCTGACAGAGCAGCAGCCACGACCCCTGAGCCTCAACCTGCTTCAAGGAAATGTAACTGAATGAAAGGAAAACCACTTTATAAGTGCTAGACCAGCTCCTGGAGCGGCACTCACGCATCAGGGAACAGAGCAGCATGCTCAGCCCGTGAAGCATTTGCAAACATGTGGACGCAGAGATGCTAACACCAAGTAGTAGGTGTGTTGGACTCAAAGTGTCAGTCAATGCATGTTCTTTAATGAAGCAATAGGAGAAGTCTTTTAGGCTTCAATCAGTTTTATTCTCCGCCAGAACAAAAGGTGCAGTTACAGAGCTCTGGGTCCAAACCACATGTCCATGACCAACAACAGAGTGTGTCAGTTCACGAAGTCTGACTGGCTATCTCTCCCAGACCCAGTCAATTATAGTACAATCAAAGAACTGTGCGATGAGGCATAGAACTCCTTGGATTGGCTGCTGGGTTGCTAGCTGGTTGAGGTTCCTGGCTCTCTCATGTCATCCTGACCCCGCTGCGTTCGGCCGCTCCTACCTGAAACTCAGTAATTGGGACACAAACAGTCTCTGCACACAGCTGTTTTAACCATACATGGATTTGTTATTGACTTTAGTCTTCTGCTGTACAGCCTATCCTTCCTCTTTATCTGATTTCGAGCAGAAGCTGTACTTTTGTAATCTTTAACTCGGCAACATTGCACTTTTATCATGCTCTATAATTTTCCACTTCATGACGCTCTTTATTTAAATTTACAGTGCAGGTATTTCATGCATGGCTTATTACAGGATAAACATAGCTCTCTATCTTAAACAGGGATCACCAACATATTTATATGTGTATATATAAATATATATATACAACACCTCTCCTCACAATACCAACAGAAAGACAACTTTCAACAGAATAAATGTGGTTGCAATCAAGCAAAAACATTTTAGCACATTTAGAATATGTGACTCCTCCCAGTCTTAAATAATTTTTTCTTGACAATGATGCTTTACTGTAACCTTAAGTTCATAGTCTGCTACACTCACATATTAGTCGAGTACCTAATTAAAAGACCCATATAATTTGGAATAGCCATAATGATAATCTTGACAAAAAATATTACTGGTGTTGTCACTGCCATTGGGCTTGTCACCATGGCAACAAATAAAATAGTAGAGAGTTTAAAGGAACAGGGAGATGATTCCCCAGGGTGTCTAACATGCTATTTATGTTGTTAAAGAATGAATTTTAAGCAAAATATTAATGTTTTTTTTCCAAGAAGTTTTGGAACTTAAATCTAAAAAACAAGTAGAGTTGGTGCTAAAGCCAGAAAAAAAAAGCAAATGGAATAAGATTTAAGGATTTCTGCTAGGTAAAAGTCCTGTATTTATGGATGTTGTTGTTTTTTAAAAATACCTATATTTGGACAGATGTGAATGAAAATTCACAATTATTCATTCACTCAGCTTGCTTCAGTTCTTTGCAAAGCCATGAGGTGTTCTGTCACATCCCAGCTGTCACCAGGCGACAGGTGGGCTACGTTTGGACATTTTACCAGTCCAGCAGAGAAGACCACAATAACATAACTTGTACAGTGAAAATAGTATTTGAAGATTCCCCAAGGAGCTAGTTTTAAAGGTGTCTTTTGTTTTGTTGTTGTTTTTGTTTTTTTGGCTAATTATTGTTTTTAGCTCATTTAGGCTTATTTAACAATTTTATTGTAATCTGTGAAAGTACGAGTGTAAAGACTAATAGTGGTTAGAAATAGTATCATTTTTACCGTAGGCCTACTCAAGTAGCCTCTATTAGCTATGCGAGTGGTGATGCCCGTGGTTAGCCCCTGGCACAAGACCAGGCCCTCATTATTTTTAGGTACTTAGCATTACAGTGACCTCTGAGCTGTGAATAAAAAAACTTAACAGAGCATAGCTGTATTTTAAAGAGAATATGATTTGTTGTGATTTCTGTTATTTGTTTTCACAAATCATCTTTGACTGGCTGTGAGTTGGTTTGGAAGGCTCTGAAGATGCAGCTGAGTTCAGAATTGTAACAAATGGAAGTCTGCTAGGACTGCAGTGACTTTTGGGCTAACGGTTGTCTAAATTCTGGATTAAAGGAACATTTTATTACTTGTAGAAAGTAAAAATGCAGGAAAATAAAAGCGAACCCTATTGCTGTGCTTAGCAATTTGGAGAAGCTTCCATACTAGCATCTCCCTTACAGCTGTGATTACACAGCCCAGTGATGGGGAAACTGAAGCTAGCAGTACTGCATGTACCCCCCAAAAAAAACCACACTCAAACTATGTGTTGTAATTGGTGATTATTCAGCATCAGCTGCACTGTGAAGTCAGTGACCAGAGACATCAGGGACATCCTCAGATTGGAGAACACTGTAATGCTTTGTGAAAGGAAACAATAGACAGAATATTGTGCCTTCACTGTGAATGCGCCGCTCGTGAGTAGAGGCAGAATGAAGAAGGAATCTCCAGTGTGTCTTTAGACCAGACTCTCTGTTTTGAATTGGCTGCAACTACAAACAGAGTGTCGTGTGTCAGCATCATGAAAGTGACAGAAAAATTTTAAAAAAACTTAAGCACACAACATGGAGTACAGCAATAAATTTCCTTTTCAAAACTGGAAAAGACATTTAAGAAAAAGATGATTCATGTCACAAAAATAGTGGTCATCAGTGTGTGAAAATTTGAATTAGTTTTTGCATCAGTAAGGGTTTGCGCTAAAAATGACCGTCTTTAGCTGGTGTTCTGGCTGAGTGGAACTGGAAGGAAAAGCGGAAAAAGGGGAATAAAAAATCTTTTTTTCTCCCTCACTTATCATTAGTCCTTGGTTCTGTCTATCATTGCTGAACCAGCCTTTTAGTTTCCTCACTGATTCCTCTACTATTCCCTCTGAAATGCTAATATGGCAACTTATTGCGCCAGCATCAGCCTTTCCCAGCCTCACATCTTTAAATCTCATGTTTGGGATCCTTCTCTCCTAAGTTTGTGTCTCCCAGCCTCTTCTTCTATAAGTATAAACAGAACAGAGTTATCTACAAATGCAAAAGAAGGTCAGTGATCATTTAAATGTTGCATTTTCCCAGACAAAAAAAAAAAAAAAGAAGCAGCCATATCCTATTAAACTCTACTCCTCCTCACAATTCAGAATCATAGTGACCTTTCTCTCTGCTGTTCTGAAAAGAGCAAATTTCTGGAAGCTTTATCCACATGGATGAAAGATGCAATTTTGAACATTTATTGAACCTTCTTTTGACAGTTCTTCCGAGAGTACCTGAATCTTCAGGGCATCCATCAGAACGAGACAGACTAGCGCTTTCACATTCTCAGCACATGGCGCCAGATTCTTCCTGCAGATGCAGGAGGGCTTTTGCATCCTCCTGACAGTCTCATCTACTCATTCATCCAAGGAAAATGAAATGGATGACAATTAAAGCGTCCTCTGTGCATCAGTCAGACCTGTTGCACATAGAGTTTGATTCTTGGTGTAACAAAGGAATTTACAGACATCACTGCTGCTGCTAAAATGTGACCTACTTAGAAACTCTTTAAAAATTACACTTCATGTTATTATTACGGCATGCAGCATCTGCAGTCTATCGGACATGCTCTTTGGTTGGCTGAGTCTTTCCCCGGTATCTATTCTAATAAGCGCCAGAGTTAATCGAGAGCATAGAGCAACACAGCTTTCCCCTGGGAGCAGCCAGCCAGCGCTGCTGACTGTGGCGCTAACAGCCAGAGAGCATTAAGCACAGGGGTACAGCCGCCAGTGCAGGTGCTCAGTGAACCATGACGGTGTCATTTCTTTTAATAGGGCCTCTTTCTTTTTTTTTCATCCTTTCTCCCCTCTCTTTCTTCTACTTCTGCCTCATATTTTGTCTTCTCTCTTATACCTCCAGCCATTAACTCTTGCCATCCTCCTCCTTCCTGTAGTCCTCACTTTCTTTCCGTCTTTAATCCCAGCACTCATCTGCCTGTTTAAAATGCGAGACATGGGGATGCAGTTGTTGCTGAGAACCCCAACGGCGTGCGGGGAACTCTAATTGGTTTGCTTAACCTTCAGAGCACAATGAGCTGGCTGTAATGAAGGCTCATGATTCATGGCCAGGTAATAAAGCTGAAGAGGGCCGTTTACCCAACAGTATACACACATATGCACATACACACAGGCAAATCTTGAGACGCTCTGAGAAACACACAGCTACATATGGGATTGAACACAACATCGGGAGTGTGTTGTCAGACAGGCGTATGGTCCCTAATAAAGCCCAAAGCCTTTCCAGTGAGAGACTAGTGAAATGCATTCCTTCTTGGCAAGTGATTTTCATCAAAAACATGCAACCAACATGGCAACCAGGTGTGGGTAATTGCCAGGATAAATACCAGGAGGGAAAATTATCAGGGTATGTGACAGTTGACAGCATAATGTAAAAGTTTTAAGAGCAGAAGTTCTGCATGTGACAGAACAAAGCTGCACAGGTTGTTCGCAGGCTTGTTGAAAGCATATTTTGTTCAGATGTACAGTAAATTTCATTCACTGCGGCATGAAGTCAAGCCAACAGTGCGCTCTGACAAAGGCCGCATGTATTCAGTTCTCGCACCTCAAACACTACATGAGAGCAAAGTAAAACTTATTAGCAACACAGGACGATGCTTCAAGAAAGCTGAATTAGCTGGTGTGTGTATGGTGGTGTGAACGTGCGTGTGAGTGTTTGTGTTGTGCATGTTTGATGAGCTTTTTTAATGAACTGGCAGACTCTTGGTGGATATTGCTGCGTCAGGGTATAGTCTGCCTTTTAAGGGCTTCTGAATAAGTTATGATATTTGGAGAGATAATGGCAGAGGGAAGGAGATAGAAGGCATGAAGAAGCTGAGACCATCAGCAGAAAAGTCTTGGCGCAAAGTGACAGTTGGAGCTTTGAGGCATTTTTCAAGGTCAGGTCAAAAATATTCAGATCAAAAACTTTCAGTTTTCTATTTCTCTTTTTATGCACATGCTTGATTCAAACAGATGAATATACTGACATAAAACTATTTTGTAATTTTCTTTTCATTTAAATTTTCCTCCTCAAACTGGGTTCGGTGATTTATTGACAACAATTCCTTTAACTTCACCATCTAATATGAAGATATTAGTCAGAATGCATTTAACTTAAACATAAAAAAAAGGTAAACAAATACCACAAAAAGAATATTGCCTAATCTGAGAAGTGGTGGATAGCAACAAATAGATGCCATCATTTTTCAGAGCACAGCAGCCATACAGAGCGAATGCGGCACAGTCTGACTGATGAAGCTCTTCCACATGAGTATCGTCGGGCCAAATTTCCAACTTCCTCTTCTTTCAGCCAGTGTTGTTGAACACGTACTGGAACTAAGAGGACTCCCGCTGCTGTGATGCTCAGATGCACTCTGTCATGGCTGTTCGATGAATTATGGTCAATGAAGTTCACCGACAGGCTCTCCAGGTTTGGCAGCATTAAATCTTGATAGTTTAAAGACTAGATCATTCCTGCTTTGTGTAACTTGACACTGTGATAAATTCAAAACACAGGTTTACTTACTGGACTGAACATTTAGCTCCACGGCAATACATCATGTAAGACCCATGTCTTGTAGATATAACTGCGGCCTTTGTTTGCTCATACGTGAAGATGCGCTTCCTCTTGTCAGCAATTCACACTTCATTTTTGTTATTTTATTTTTTTAATGATCATAGTCAGTCTAGTTCCAGCAACATTGTAACACAGGGACATTATAAGCAGCCCGCTGTACAACTTGTAACAACACGTTAACCATGTCGAAATTAAGGAGAGGAATTGCTGTGGCTTTGAAAGCCACAAAGGACACTATGCCCATGAATTAAAGAAAATAAAAATAAATTAATTTGACAAACTTCAGAATGGTTTCCACTTCAACTCAATTCATCCTAAATGAGTTGCAGCATTCTCTGCCCTTGTTTATATGTTTTTTTTTCTTCTGTAAGGCAGTGTTTTAACTTTCATTTTGAATGTAGTCTCTTCATTTAAAAGGTACATATGGACCCGTGCATGTAGTTTACATTGCTTCTGACCAAAGGATATTTGGTGACCTACATTCATCTGTTAATTTAACATGGATGTTTTTGGACAGATGGTTGTTGGAGTACAAAGACAAACAGTTATTTTTTTCATGTTAAAATATCCATTTCATTTTAATTTGAGGGGGTATTTGTTTACTTTTAGGAAACATATAGCTATGGCAGTCATCTGTCCCTGCTACCAGCAGAAAATCAGCCAAAGTAACGTTGGGCTCTCATCTCAGTCGTCTCCTGTGACAAACTTGCTTCATTATCAAAGGTGCTCCTGTCTTTACTGATGGAAATCAGTGGCCACACTGTCCAAAAAGTCAATTACTGATGATGCCATGCCATGTAGTCATCATATTGATCGCATGCACTTTCTTCCTGTTAACTGTAAATCATCTGCAGTACAGTATTAAGAACCATCTTCCTAAATGCTGAGTTCTTTTCACAGAAACAAGCAGGAGCAAGAAACTGATTTGATATTTCTGGCCCAAGTTGGTTGTTTACTATCTAAAAGATGAGCAACACCAAGGATGGCAACGCTAACTCAATTAACAGCCCAAATCATTTATAAAGACGGAATGATCTCAAGAGGGTAAATACTGCTGACTTTAGTGACTCCCTGACCTTTTTCTTCTGCCCATAAATCAAGACTAAGCAGTGGTTTGGCACAAAATTCTGTGCAGGAATTCTTTGCTCCCATTGGCAAATCTATTAAGCTATCTGTTTGTTGCATTTAGAGAGGTGAACCTTTAGAAAGTGAAATAACTGTGGTTCATATCCATTACAGATATAAACATGGAAAGTTAGATTGCCTGGGTTGTATCATGTCCCTCTAATTTCCTTGGGGATGTCAAAGACAGGCCAGGTGAGAGTGGAGTCGACTCACACAATATGACTTGATAACTGGATATCACATCATACATTTTTCAACTTGCTGTCTCTTGCTGCCTTTTAAATTCACCAGTGTGTGAAGGTGCCTGGTACAGAGATGTTAATACGGGTCTTTGTGGCCTGCCAGCTGATTGTAAAAGTGCTTTGGTAAAACTTCAGTGAATGGAAGACAATTTGCATAGTTTAGCATAGATAAAACCTTACAACAACTTAAAAAATAAAACATATCAGGAAAGTAGTACAATATTTTAAACTCAAGCACAAAATCTAACATTTTGTAAACTCGAGGACACATCAAAGTGCAAAGTAAGCCCAGATAAAAGCCAGCTTTCAGTTCTTGAACAATCTGACCTGTCTGCTTTTATTACAATACACTGTACAATATTATGTTAGACTAGACCAGACTCCTTT
>JBAMYA010000002.1:10461549-10510454 GCA_037176975.1 Arrhamphus sclerolepis
ATCCTGTCACCCATCTGGACCCTTATCTGAACCATGCTTTATCATTTTAACTCCTCTTCTGTCATCATTGCCTTGTTATGTTTTTAGCATATTGTCTCTATGAATTGGCCCCTAAATCTATTTTTCACTTCCTGTTTGTTGACATTCATTTATTTTATATGCTCTGAATAGCACATGATATATTTGAAAAGTGTAATTTATATGGTTGGTTGAATTACTGACTGACTGATATTTAGAGCGCTGTCAAAAGAGCCTGAAGAAAAACAAAACAGAGAAGGCATTTAAATAACTTCTGGTTCATGCTTTTGAAGTTTTGTCACTTTTGCCAGGGCAATTTGTTATATTGCTCTCATGGTGAACTCCAAATAACTTCTTTGGAAGTAGTTTTTTTTTTTTGGTCTTTTTTCTCCAGTGAACACAACCACAATTACTTTTGGTGGTTAGCTTTTCACACCTTCCATTTGTGTCTTTTGAGCCTGTCCACTCAGCTGTTTGAAGGAAGGTATTGGGTGGTATTGTTTAACTGAGAGTACTGGAGCCATTCATCTTAGAGAGTGCAGGTGAAGTCACCCTACGACGGAAAAAATATGAACATTGACCCGAGAAAACAGGCATTTCTTTTTCCCAGCAATAACTGTGAGGGGAAGCTGGGTTCCAGTTTGAGAATAAGAATTAGATTGAAGGAGACAAAAAAGAAAAGAAAAATGAAATTGTATGACAAAGTGCATGGTTGTTGGGATACAGAATGGGCTGAGCTCACTGGGCAGGAAATGAAATCCCTAACACTGAGACTGGTATATTACCATGATGTGATTCCATAGACGAGGCAATGAAGTCGAATCAAGGGCATGACACTGATCCAAAATATTCTACTCATTCCAAAGCAAAAGCAGATGTAAGCAAGTAAAGCACAAAAGACAGGGATAAATAAACAAAGAGGAGGCAATGCAGAAAGAGAGGCTAGAGGGTAGATTACCTCTGGGATCACCTCAGGTGTGCCCCGTAATCATGCTGTTGGTCTGACTTAGGGGCTTTGATAATAGTAGTGACAGTTTATTGAAGGTGGCAGCCTCACATGAGCCTCAGAAACAAGCAGTGTGGAAAACAACCAGGGAAGCTGGGGGCTGTAAGCTATCATTCTGGCACATATAAAGGACTCATATACACATGCATCTCACTCATATTTTACATCTGTATAGGAAACAGCTTCATAGCAGGTCTAAGACACACAAACATCTACATGAAGGTAGTCTCAATCATTGCTACTGCTGTACCTACAGTGGGTTACTCGGCATTTCGATGCCTGAAAATCTGAAACGTAAACATTCCTCCAGTGATGGAGCTGGCACCAAAGGATGATGAATCTGAGTGGGATAATGGTTTACAGTCCTCTGATTCATTTCTTGGGAATTTTCCATCCAGTGACTTTAGATTGCTATTTTATACAGAAAACCTCTCACAATTAAAGTTTAAAGGAGAGAGATTGTTCCCTCTTTTTCACAGGTAGACAAAGTTCCCTAAGCCTTAATGAAATGTCTGTAAACAGCCAGTTGTTGGGTAATACACCTGTCAAGAAGCATGTCATAATTCCTCCCTTCAATAAATGCTCGGTTTCACTGTTGGTCCATTCTTATGAATTTTCTTGAAGTATGGAGAGGTTAATGTTCTTTTCACTGTTTTTGACAACTTTATTTTGCTTTAGCTGCTCAATGATAGATTCACTTTGGTGACCCCTAAAGTGAAACACAGAAAGTAGAAGAATATTTGAGAAAAATAGGTAATCAGATTTTTCAGCTTGTGACTAGGAAAAAAGTAAATGCAAATTAGAAGCTGGATTTCCTAGTAGGGATATAAAACATTAAACAAAGTCCAGAAAAGCATGACTATCTCAGGCTCTTTCATAAGATAAGGGAACTACATAACGTATGATGAGAATATGTTGTTAAAGAAAAGCAAAGGGAAGGAAGCTCGAGCAAAGTCGCAGTGACTTCCTACATCCAAAGTACAGGGAATGCAGCTTGGTTTGAAGTTGAAGTTGGGGGAAAATCACTGGTTAAAAAAAAATGGGAGGCTGGATAATTGGACTTGGAGCAGGTTCAGTAATGTACAAACCCCCTGTAAATCTAAAAATCTCACTAAATGGCTCATCTTTAAAAGGAGGCAGTCCCAAAGGGACGCCGTTGGAAAAGGTCACACATATTAGTTAGTCTCTGCAACTTTCATCTAATCGCTTTAAGTTTCAAGCCTAAAACCTTTTTTCAAAACTAGAGAACACTGTCAAAGTTTTGCTATAATGCCAGCCGGAAAGTGAAGCATTCCCTCAGGAGATGACTGGTTTGGTCTTACAGAAATATGTCACTAAAGACAAAGTATAACGCTCATCCTGGAGCGGCAGATACGGGATGAGCATTGATTGCATTTGATCAAGCATTGATTGCATTTGCAGACTGGTCCTCTAAATGCCAAGTGCAGATCAACTCAGTCTATGCATCTATCCCCACTAGGGTCAGCCCCCTCCCTCCTTCCTTTGAGCTCAAAAAGAAAAATCCTCTGATTGTCTCTGTTGCCATGGCATGTGATGGGGAAAAATGTTTCTGATTGGTTTATGAAGGTAATCAGTTAAGAGCAGAGTGAGTGCAGAACAGTGGTATGGTGAGGATAAGCATGGTGCTGACCGGACCAGACAGAAAATAGAGAATTTTGGGCGCATTATCTAACAGACTAGCGGTGTATTCAAGTCACAATCAGAATAAAATAACTTGATTGTAGTGTTTGATCAGTATGAATGCATAAAAGCAAAACAACAGAACTTGACACCCCCTTTAAAAAAGTTTCTAAAGTTATTTTTGTGGTAGTTTAACTTACAACAAGATTAAATTGCACAACCGCCAAAGCTTTGGTGCCTTTACATCACCCTTTCTATGACTATGGAAGACACTCTTTCCAAGCTGCCAATCAAAATGAACAACTGTGTCACAGTGTTTACTATGTGGAGTTAGCCAGATGCTAACCATAAGATGACGTTATCTGACATAAGTTATCATTAGAAAATGGCATGGCAGAGCCAGCAAAGAAAGTGAAGGTTATCTCAGAAGAGGCAAGAAAAAGAAAGAGGATGAGCGATCACACAAGTTCCCCTACACGAGTCAATATTGGACTGGCATAAACTCGCTGGCAAGCTGAGAGGAGCAGAATGCTGTTCGTCGGACGGTGCCCTAGCCTTGCTGTATTAGGCTGTATTACTGAAGTTCTTTGTTCACTCACTGGTTCATAGTTTATAATAGAAGCCGGGAGATGAGGCACTGAGGCCAGCTTCAATAGCAACAACATTTACAACGGCGGTAACAGACAATTGCGCTTCTCAACCAGAGCAGTTGCTAAAGAGCACAATCTTACATGGTATTGCTTTAAGTTGAGAAGATTTTGACAGTATTTCCACATTGCATACCTTTATTTGCAGGCAGGAAAACATCTGTTATAAAGTGGCTTTTGGGACAGTTGTTAGCTTGAACACTGATATATTTTCCCATACTTTAGATTATTTTCTTCTTCTTTTTTTGTCCAATAAAGAATAAAAGAAAATTCAGATAATTCCAAAAGCTTTGCAAATGTTTTCTTGCAAATTTGGTCATGATGGATGATGAAATATAAACAGTGAAATGAAAAGGTATTTCAAAAGTCCATGGAGCAGAGTGAGCATATTCATTAACTCTCTGTATTTTGAATTCTATAGAACACCGCTGTCAAATTATGCTTAGTCACTGTATTATTAATACTAAAGTTATGATAATAAGAAGAGAACACATTAATTAGTTCAATTTTAACACTTATCTCAGGTTATCAGGATTCCAAAGTAATATTTAACCCTGCCTAATTCATTCATGACTCATAAGTCTTTAGGTAACCCCAAAGCACAATGCGTCTGCTGAAACAGTCCCTCCAGATTGCTGTGTCCAAATCTGTTCTTCCACATTTGACTGCAAATCAGTGAAGCACTGCAGATTTTGTGCTGTAACCTCGTTGCAATAGCCACAAGTATGTCAGTTTGAGTTTATTTGGTATTCATCAGCCTACACCAACAAATATTCATAAATTGTGATATTTTAAAATGATTGCAACAGTGGCAGAGTCTAGAAACCTGGGCTATCCGTGTTTTGTTTTGTTTTTTACTCTATACATTTCAGCTGTTTATTACTCAGAACATTGATTTAGTTAATTCCAGAGTCATATAACTGAGGTATTTGTTGATTATATGTTGATAAGTAAAAGGGGTTGTTAAGTCTTACAGTTTGTTTTTGATATCCTCAATGTAGGTGATGTGCAGCAGTGCTGCATTGAGTGGTTGATTTTCATTTTTAGTTGTGTGGGCATGCACGAATCTTATAGCTCCTCAGCTGTTTTATGACTATATACAATAACGGAATTGTGTGTCAGCTTATGGGTGCACACAATTAATAAAGTAGGTTAAATACAGAGAAGTGCTGCTGAGCTTTAGCCAAGACCAGACTTGACAGCCTTTTCAGCAGATCATTGTTCACTATAATCCATCAAAAGGAACTGGTGCAGCAAAGCCTCCTGTTACATGCACATTCATGAAAATCTGTGTACATGTTTATTATTTCTACATCCAGCAATGTGTGCCAGTGATGTGAGCTGAGGTGAGATACTAATAGAATCACATATATTTACTCAAATATTATAGTCTTGCAATGTCTGCAGTGTCATTGCTGTCAAAATTCTCTCAACCAAACTACAGTACTGCTGTGTTTTATATTCAGATGGAGCTGATACTTGCTGATGATGTCACACTGAGCTGCATACAATAGCCATATAGCTTTATGTTCCATAGGTTAATATCCCTAGCCAGAGTAGCAGATTGTTGGCAAGTAACAGGAATTATGAAGGTAAGGGCCTTTTGATATGTCCTATTAAAGGTGTGACTGATTTGATTTTTTTTTTTTTATATAAGTCCCATTTGTGGGGTTACAGGACAGATGAAAGGATAAATTCACCTGTGAGTGAAAGCTGTCACAACAATAGGCTACATGAAACTACTTACTTTAGGAAACAAAATAACAGAGGTCAGCCATGGATGACAAAGGGATTACAGAATGCTTGTAAAAAGAAAAATACATGATATAGAAAATTTATAAAACACAGAACTAAGGAACTACAAAAGAAGTATGGAAAAATATAAAAATAAATTCACTACCATGAGGATATGCAGAAAAGAATACTATAGTAAATTACTGAATAGTAACAAAAGCATCATAAAGGAGATATGGAACATATTTAATAGCATAATTAAAAATAGTCCTGATCAAAGAGATTATCCTCAGTACTTTATAGATAATAACATTAAAAAAGACACCATGAGTGGTTAATAGTTTTAACAAATACTTTGTAAATGTTGGTTCAGACTTGGCAGAAAAAAATCCCTGATCCACAGCCATCACAAGACATTTATAATAACTTGGTAGAAAATAACTCTCAATCAATGTTCCTGACAGCAGTGGAAGAAAAAAATAATTAAGGTTGTAGACAAATTTAAAAGTAAAACATCAATTGATGTCAATAACATTGATATGAAAGTTGTTTTAATGAATAAAATGCTGTAAAAATGGGTAACTTACGTCTGTAATTTATCATTTCTAACTGGTACATTTCCATGATGCATCATGGTATTACAAATACTGAAAAGCACAAACCAATTTAAAAAGTGATACAAAACTCAACTTTTTACTGGAGACAATGATGATAAACAAAGATGTGTTTGTATAAAGGTAAATGTGTGGTTTTTTTTTATATATATAGATATATATGTATGTATACATGGATATATATGTATGGATATTGGTATATATCACAGTAATAATGATGCATCATGGTATTACAAAAGCAGGAAGTGAAACATGATTATTCTTTAATGGGGAAGGGTTAGGGTTAAATAAGTTTTGCTTTTCCCAAGTCCTTTTCAAACTGTTATCATTATCATTTATGTTTACTATTATCATTTAGTGTTGTTGTTATTATTATTACTACTCTTTTTGTTGTTACTAATATTATTGATAACACTTGTTTAAAATAAAGTATCCATGCATTCATTCAACCATATCGCTCTCTTTTTTTGTGATTACTTCTTACATTTCAAATTCACTGTTTGTAGTAACAGCTTTGAACTTTTTTTTAAATCTCTCTGTAACAGGTCGTCACGCGTGCAAAGATTCATTCTATTTACCCCAGTTATTGCACTAGCTGTTGTGTTCCTTGCCACTGTTAGCAAAACTAATAATAACACTACCATGTATTTAGCACATATAAACAATGTAATGTGACTTAATGTGAATTTAAAAAAAAACTTAACTGTTAAAGGCAGTAAACCCAGCTGAGCATTTAGCCATTAGCAGCCATGATGTATTCTGAATTTCAGAGTAGGTGACATTTCTTCGACCTTCAGATTTGAACTTCTGACCTCAGAGGGTGTTCCAGTCAAAACTTCCAATTTTAGAAAATATGAATAACACCACTGTCACTGAAACTGCCTTTTCTTTTCTTTACTCTGGCCCTATTTAACAAAGGCAAAATGCCATTAGTATAATATAAAAATAAACACTATGAGTGACTGAGTGCATTTTGTGACCAGTGCACAGACCCAGGAATAATATGTTCCAACTGAATTACTTCTGTGACAACACTTTACATAATGTACTTGGTACACAGTGTTCTTGCATGCACACAATGTGTGAATGACCAGAAATGAAGAGAGCAAGTTTTTCCTTCGAAAAGTCTGAATGCACACACCCTCAAAATAATACTTGGAGGTGCACAAGTGCACTATCTGAAACATCCAAGCAGTATTTCCAGCTGCTTTCACCTGAATTACTGTGATGTTACCACAAAGATTTGACTTTTTGTCTGTTACAAGATGTAGAATATCAAATATGTTAATTATCATCCCTGTATTGCACACAATACAACAAAAGTAAAAGCATGCTCTCGCACCTAGTTAAGGCATACTTCCATTGGTGGAGTCAGGATTTAAACTAGGAGACTGGAATTGCAACAGGACCAATCTATCACAAATTCCAACGAAATGAGGCAAACTTTCTTAGTCATGTCTAATAAAGTTTTCCCTTTTGGACAGATTAATTATTGGTGCCAAAGACAGACCACCATCTTCTTTTAGACTCAAAATGTAATAAACCAGTGTCCCATCACTTCTGATCTTAACCACTCAGGACATGAATTTTTAGACGATTTTGAATGCACCATACCAAAATTGTCTTATGGCAGAATGTTGAAGATGATGTTGACTAGGGCCTGATTAGGTGGGCAGGAGATGATGTCATTCAGCTGCCTTGTGTCCCCTTTCAAATACGGGGAAGACATGCACGGTGAGGCAGCAGCAAGTTGAGCCTCACATTGGATTACACAAACCCTCACAAACTGTGCTCTGCCATGCAATGAGTGCATGTTACTGTCTCACTGTATTATGGAAATCAAATGTTTCAAACGCTTTTAATATATGCCCCCCTGATTTTTCATTGTTTAGCTGATGTATATAATATAAGTGTCTAACCTGTTTTGTGTGCTCAGCAATCTTACAGCAGCAGTGAAGAGGCACAAGGTGAGGCCGCAGTTCTCCTGCCTCATGGTAGGGGGCAGTAGTGAGCCCAGAGATTCTAATCCACAGCTGAAGAGCAAGTGTCAAAGATCAATGAGACCGACTTTTAAAACAAAACGAAGACAAGGAAGGACTTCTACAAAAAAGTAACTGACATTTTTGTCCAGAAGGATGGCCGCGGGGGTCAAGCTCTGGTTTTCTACAGCGCCTAGAGATGACTTGTCATAAATAAGCGCTATATAAATAAATTGAATTGAATTGAATAGACAGTAAGACCATTTCTTTGTTTTGTTTTTTTAATGAAATGTGCATCATGTGGGCTATAGTTTGTATGTGTAAAGAATGCTGATATGAGATACGAAATATTACTCCTTAACTGCTCCCGATCAAATGATGAATAATCTACTCTGTTGGGTTCATATACACTACCTGTCAAAAGTTTGGACACACCTTTTAATTTAATGGTTTTCTTTAGTTCTCTATTGTCATGACTATTTATATTGTAAATTTTCACTGAAGGCATCAAAACTGTGGATGAATTGTGTATGCAAGTATTGTATTTTACATTCTACAAAATAGCCACCCATTGCTGTGATTACTGTTTTGCACACTCGGCGTTCTCTGTTTTCCAACAGTCCTGAAGGAGTTCCCAGACATGCTGAGCACTTATTGGCCCTTCTGTCTTCACTCTGCAAAGTGTGGCTACTTTCTAAAACATAAAATATATTAGCAGTTCTTTCACAATTTTTTGTTTCCTATATAATTCCAAATATTTTTTGGAAATCATGTGAAAAGAAATAAAAAAAAATAAAGAAGAAACATTGAATGAGAAGGTGTGTCCTAACTTTTGACTGTTTCAGACTGATAGCGAGTCAGTGCCTCACCAGCCATGAACCTCACAACACATCACTGCATTCTACAAATAAACAGAAATGCAGCAATCACCTTAGCTCCTTAATGTTTATCTTGTACTTTTGTTAGTTTTTTTCCAAACAGTGGAAGTTATACACTACTGCCACTGGTGGTATAGAACCATTGTGCACATGCAACCAGCTCTGTCACCTTAAAAGGACACTGTGCAAGATTTTCTCCCATGTGGCGGGGAGGTTGTATACTGCAACCATTCTTTATCCAGCTCCTTTTCCCAAGACTCATTTCCATGTAAAGTAGCTGAGAAATTTAAAAAAAAAAATTGATCTGGGAAAGTCACACAACTTCTAGTAGTATTCTCTCAGTTGATGAGGTTAGTTTTGAGAAATAGACTGAAAAATGTCATAAATGTCCATTACGAGACAACTTATAATGCTGTCATTTTTTATTTTTAGATGGATAACTACAATGCTAATATCAGCCAGCAACAACTGAAAATGAAGACATGCTAACCTAGCGATATAGTTACAGATCTACGTAGCTACTATGCTATTCTATATTATGAGGAGGCGGCGAGGTCCCCAAGGTTGTGTGGCGAGTGACGAGAATGGGTACCAGACAAGAACCCCCCCGCGGACCCACATCGAGACCCCTCTCCAATCCCCCGGTGGGTGCCGCCCACCACCGCCAGAGACCACCAGCCAGAGCACACGCAAAGCGCAGTCAGCATGGAGATGTGAGAGTTCACTGGCATCCGTAACAGAAATAGCACCCCCTCCAACCTGACCGGGACCGTCAAGAAAGGAGAGCACTGGGAAGTGGAAGGGGTGCCATGGCCACACGGCCCAAGCACCACAATTGGGCATCCTGATTCTGCAATAATTATCAAAACAAAACAGCAAGTGCTTCTTCTAATACCTTGTAGCTTTGACAGGGAAATGTTCTTTCTAGAGTCTGACATCCAGTTTAGAAAAATCCACTACTAAGACAGGGAGAGGGAGAATACTGCAGGGTAGGGGCAGTGGATCAGTCAGAGCTAGGTGAGAGTTTGTAGGCAACTACCACAGCTGTATTTTCCTGGATGTTCCCTGCCGTGGACCGTAGTTTCAAGATGGCGGCGCAACATGACAATCACCATTGAATGCACCAACATAATGTATCTAAAATTCAAGACCTCCCAGTGAACACTGTGATTTGTTGATGGAAGTAATGACTAATTAATAAGGTCATACTTTTGAATGAAACAGTCATTTTTTGTTAATAGGCAACCTGTAATATTACACAGTGTCCCTTTAAGTGAAGAAGAGGTCTGTCCTGTTACAATCCCAGTCCTCTTGATTTAATCCCGACCCCTGCCAATGGACATGTGCCTTAACATCACAGGTGTGAGATTTGGAGCCAGTTTGGAGCAATGAATGTAACACTAACAAATATAGATTTTGTTTACATTAAAGTAAAAAAAATAAATAAATAAAAACAGATAAAAACAACAACAAATGAACAAATTAAAAAATTAAAAATTAATAAATACAATCTAGTTCAGACCAAATTCACTCTGGGATACAATATTTTTATATTTACATGGAATGATTATTAATATAGCAAAAAAAAAAAAAAAAAAGAAAAGTATGAGACAAGCTGTCTGCCCAAAACTTTTTCTATACCATCACACTGACGCCAGCCACAAAAAAAGACTGATTTAAAAAAAGAACAGAGAAGCGAACCATGACAAAAAGATTAACAGCTTTAAAGAGATCTCTCTGATAAGCACTCATATGATGGACACCCGCAATAAGCGCAAATTTATAATTTACTTTAAAATGGCAGATGTGCTCTAATTTACTGGACATTTAACAGCAGCAAACCAAATGCCACAGTACATCAATTAGCTAAGGTTACACCTCTGCAATCCCAGACACAAACTCCTTCCTGAGATGTGTTGTGATATGTTATGGCATTATCCTACAAGCTATGAATCACTGAAGCGTGCATGTGATTCCTTATACTATAATAACAATCTAAAGTAGATATATTTTTATCAGTTAGAATGGAAGAGAGCAGATTTCAGACAGCTGCTCTTTAGATGACACCAAGCAGCCATCATCCTTCAACAGCCCACCATTCAACTCTACGTGGTAGAATATAAGAACGCCTATTCGTCCTGGAAAACTCCATCATCTGGCATGGAAAGCCTCTAAATCTTGTTATAGGCTCAGAGGGGATAGAGTGGCACACCATTTTTGAATGCTGCATCGAAGCCTGGGGTATGCTTTAAGAATTATTCCTGCGCTTCTCAATGCTTAAAATCACCCAATCACAATAAAGATGACGTAATTTGTCACAGGCTTTAACGTGGAGTTGGGTTGTCTGAAACAAAGCAGCAGATAGCCTACAATGGCACAATTTTGAGTCTGACCTTCAGTTTAGTGTTGTCTGACCTCAAGTTTTTTATCCAGAAAAGCGCATATAAACTTGATGGGATATATGCACTGCAGCAATTCCTAATACGACTGCATATAAGCGAAGAAACATCTTAAATACGACAAATTGGCCGAGATTTTAGGAAATGCAAATGCTTAACTTTTTCAGTCCTGCTTCTCAAAGTCATTGTGTCTCCTGCTTGAATGAGAAGCGTGGCGAACATGCTTAGGCTTAGCCTCATACCCGGTGAAGGCTACTTTGAATCTCTTTCTGCTTTCTCGAATTGTCTATTTTATATGCCAAACAATGGAAGAATGACTTCCCTGGAGAAAAAGAAAGAAGTCTTGAATTTAACCCAGTAGTCCACAGAGGCGCAAAATAAATGTGGACAAATAAAAAAACAAGATCTTATATTTAAAATTCAATATGTAACTAATATGGAGCTACTTTTCTTCAATAATAATAAAAAGAAGAAGAAGAAAAAAAAAAAAACAAGTTCATCCAGACAGTGAAATGGAGTATTTGATTTATGGCTTGGCAATGCTGCCCTTCAGTGGCAGCTGACGAGAATAACTTTTCCTGCTGATCAGGTGCAGAAGGAAAATTGGGTGTACAAAGGATAAAAATATTATGTGAAACTGAAGGAAATATGTCAGAGTAAGTTCAACTACGTTTTGTAACCAGCTCCATGTGGTGAAAATATTTCACAGTGATGAAAATCTCTTTTCTGATCTCCAGAAGACATTCTTCTCCATTATTTCCCCCCTGCATCATTAAGTGAAAGCCAGCGATTACTCAGTGTCTGTCAGTTGGAGCTCTTATCATGAAAAAGCACACTTCTGTGTAGGTCAAGCGCACGCAAATGTCAGATTTTGTCACAATGAAATAAAGATAGATGCTCTGTGGCACATGCCCAAAAAGTAATCTAAGGTAGAGATCCATCAACACCCCGGGTTTCAACCCCGCTTAGTACACTGGTTTTATCATTTCAAGGCCGCAGGACGCACAGTCTTCCTCTGGTTCTGTGCTCACAAGATCAAAGTGCGCCACATCTGAAAGGAGCTGCTCAGACTTTGGAGAGGTAGATATCTCAAAGCCACATTTAATCTTGTTAAAGATTTGTCCTCAGTTGGCATTTTGGTAACATAAACGTCAGACTGCTCCCCATGTCTGACTGAGTTACACATGTTTAGAGTATCTGTTGGTGTTGTACACAGAGTGTTGCAGACCTGACTGTGTCTGACTTTACTCCAGGCCAGTTCGGCCTGACAAAATCAAATGTAACTCAATGCAGTCATGTCATTTGTACCTTGTTTAAGAACAAGATTTATAACACTTTTTTTCCACCTCTTTGATGATAATGTAATCATGAACCGTTTGCTCTCTTTCAATAACAACATCAGGCAATATTTACCAGGGTTTTAATTTAGTTCTGCACACAGGACCACGACTCCATGAGCTGCCGCCTATGTGCTGCCCACATAACAGAAATAAAGCGCCAAACAATGTCTACCAGTGAAAAATAGGACGCCCAATCCCTGGAACACATAACACGCATGTATAAACAACACATATGCGGCCACCTGCCTCCATTCACGCTCACGTAAAAGAAAATAAACCACTGAGAGGAGGTCACGAAAAGTGCTTTCCTGCCACAAGTCGCTGCCTAACAACCGCACAGTGAACAACAAACATCCTGCATCCAGCAGCAGCAGCAGCAGCATCAGTCGCGGGCGGTGCAGTAGCGCTCTCTGTCCATTAGGTGCCGCTCAACCCTCACGCCGACCATTCGGGTCACTTATCGTTCCGGGCCAATCACAAAGGAGGTGGGCGGGTCCCCGCTGTTACTACAGATACTCCACGAAGTTTGCTGGGACCTGCTGCTGCACCTATGAGTCTCCACGTAAATGAATAGCCTCGGTCCGCACGAGACAGACGAGCTGATTATGAGGAGATAAGGAGCACATGACCCGCGCTCCTGTCCGATAATGGCATGCGATGGTTCACCCGCGGAGGACTTCCCGGACAAAGTGATGCCCAGAGCGGCTCCCTGCACGTGCAGTAAGAAGTGCAGGGGTCGCAGCAGCGGCAGCGCCGTCTTCCTGGGATTATTCCTGCTGTCGCTGTCTCTGCACGCAATCACCCTCGTCTGCTATTTGGACCTGCGCTCCGAGGTCAAAAGGGAAATTAGCCACCAGAAGCGGGACTCTGCGATGGCACTTACCGGGGGGGAGCTGGCTGACCCGCTCGCCCACCCGCGAATGGACCCCGGCAGCAGCAGCAGCAGCAGCGACGGGAAGGAGGTAAAAAGAAATATATTAATGAATCCCAAATAAAATGTAACAATGAGGAAAATAGCTCCTTTCGTGCTCCTTCTCCTCTGTCAAGTGCTCCTGTTCCGGTATCGCGGTGTCGGGTTCTGCGCCCTGTCGCGGCATGTTTCTGGGCAACTTGTTTTACAGTAGTCTGCCACCCAGAGTTGTGTCATTTCACTTTCCAGGCAGATCTGCTAGAGTTTGTATTTCCTGTGTGTGATCAGATGCACATGTTTTTTTAATGTGTCACTTGAAAAAGATTCCTCCTCAGGTAAACACATCCATCCATTCATCCATGCTTGTGACCCCAGGTCATTGCCTTTCTTCTTTGAAGAGAGGGGAAGTGGCTGTTACACCATGGAAGGGGCATAGTTAAATCAAGTTTAGTTATTTAAAAAAAAAAAAAAACTGGTACAGGAGAGCACCTCTCACTTAACCCCACAAAAAGGCTCTGTTTGTCTGTAATCAAACTCCATTTAACCCAGTTTGTCTCGTTTCCAGAACTCACCTTAGGCTGAAAGCGGTAGGTGGTCAGAAGTTAGGCATGCAGCCCAGCTGGAATTACAGAGACCAGGTCGGTCAGTGTGCTGGAGCAGGTGGAAGGTAAATGAACTGGATCACCAGCAGGTGCAAAGCCCAAGGGCTGATGTAAATTCATCAGGACTTAGATGGGGCACTTGGTACTTGGAGCAGAGCCAGCCTCGTCTCACATGTGTTTTCTCTCTGGCAGCAGGCTGATTGGACGCTCATTGTGATGTCTGTGGCTTTGGCAACCCCCAGCGCCACACACACACACACACACACACGTCCCTAATTTGATCAGCACAAAAGGACCAAGTGCACCTTTCAGTTTTGCATTTCTTTCTCAATTTGCTCATGTGTCAGTGGTTGTGTAACTTTTTCACAGAGAAACTGATCCTTTTGTGTGGGGCATTGGCCAGACATTTAGCTGTGCACAACTGTCAGTCTCACAGTCACACAGAGGAATCCACGCTTTCCAGGACGGACACGTTTATTTCTCTGTACGAAGCCTTAATGAGATCCGTCGCTCGGATTGGGATTTGTCTGTAACCTTTCCCTCTCACAAATTCATTCAGTTGCCTGTGTGTCCTTTGCTGAGCTTATTTTGCAGAGTAGCGGTTTCCCCGCTCGTAGCCAAGTAAGACGGGCCTGGTATTCAGCCCAGATGGTGACGCTTCATGAGGTGAAAGACTTGTGGCCCAGCTGTAAATATTTATCAGTGCTGTGATGCTGTCCTTGCCAGATGTCTGCATTAAACAACTCTGATTACACATCCCTCAGTTTACATAGTTGGAGAAACAGGAGCATGTGGCATTTAGACGCAGCGGCCGCACTTGTTAGCTTTTCAGGCATTTCCTTTGAAGAATCTCTCTTGTAGAGCTAAAAAATTGTTTATTGGATTTTTCACACAAGTCTTCATCAAAGGCACCTCAGCAGGATGAGTGAAAAGTGATGTGATGTGCTCGTACACAGTCAAGTGCAGCAGAACATGAGAAGCTTGGCCAGCACTGAGGAAGCTTCATAGCACATCAGCGCACATCTGTCCTAACAAACATGAAACAAATGGGCTTTTATCATAATATAGTTAACCGTGCATCGTGTTTGCCCTGCTTGCATGGATTCATTTCTTTGCCCTGTGGTTGAGCTGTGTTTTGGAGAAAGCAGGTGGTGCGGTTTCTCAGGATGTAAAAACAGCTTTGTGGATGTTGTTTGCTGCGTGACTGGTTGCTTTCAGCAGGGCTGATTGCTAAAATCCATCTTGGTACTTTAAACAAGCGGAACCAAAGTAAAGTGTCACATACCGTGTTAATTATTTGTCATGTTCCTCAGTGTATAATTTTGATCCAGTTTTGTTTTTTCTTCTCACATGTACTTGTTCATCCCTGGACCGCCACCTGTCAACTTCTGTCCCTGTTGAGGCTTATGGGGCTCAGCTTTTCCCTTCAAAAAGTTTGCTGATACATCTCGAGAAGGCGGTTGTAGCTAAAACTCCCAGATAAAAATCTTGGCTGTATCAGCAGTAATGCTACAAGCCTTCTATCAGTTTTCAGGATCTGCCCGTGAACAGAGGAGGAACTGAGTGCAACTGAAGCTGCGAGACAAAGAAAGGAAAGAAAATGCTGCAGTAAATTCTGTCAAGCCAAGTTTGAGGCTATTTTTATTTTTTTATTTTTGTCTCCAGGAATGTCAGAAAGCTATGCTCCTTCATTTTCTCAGACGTGCGAGTAGAAGTGGAAGCTGTTTCATATTTAGGAATTTGTATAAATATGCAATTGCAGCGTGACAAAACCTTAAGAAACGCCTCTTGGTGAGAAAATCTACTCTTTTTCTGGAATGCAGTTAAAAAAAATTAAGCAGCACTTAAAACCTCACACTTTTTCAGATGCTTCTAGTTGCTTCTTAATGAGCACAGATGATCTGGTCATTTTATGATCCGAGCCCGGGAAGTGAGCAAAACAGGCTTCACCTCACAATAACCGTAGTTGAGATGCCCTTGAGCAAGGCAGTAAACGCCAGCTGCCCAGCAGATCTGCATGGTTCCCAACAGTAAAAAAAAAATAAAAAAAATAAATCCCCTCCCAGGTGTGTGTAGCCCTGAAAATCTCAGATGCCTGTGTGATGCAGGGAGTGTCAGCCCGACCCTCATTCACCTCACGTCACTGCACATCCACAGTCAGTTTCTGAAATATGTGCTTGCGTTAGCTCCGACAGCCATTTATATTTAAGTCTTTAACATTTTCATTATATGAAATGATCTCTCCTCTGATGTGTGCCTTCAAAGTCACACTAAGAACAGATGCTGAAACATCTGGAGTCTAGTTGATGACGATTAAAAAAAAAAAAAAATCAGTTTGAAGGGACGCAAAAGTCCTCAGCAGCATACGAGTTCTTAGGTGCTCGAGTGGGCTGTCATCCGCTTTAGTAGTGACTTGTGCGAGAATAGTTAAAACAGCAGGGTTGTATGTGCGCACTCGCATATCATGTCAGAGATTAATCACCCTTGACACGTGCATCATAAATGTTCAAGGCTTTAAAGGCTGAAACATCGGCGATATGAAACAGCACATTTCTCCATGTAAGCCTGAATCGTCTTGACAGACAGATGGCGTAGACGCCCAGTGCAGATTCAGTCCAGAGTCGTCAAAAAAAAATAAATTCCCAAGGCATTCACGGCATTCAGCAAGGAACCACTTTGCCAGCAAGTGTTGCAACAATCTGAAGTGTGATTGGTTGCTGACAGGCTACATTTCCCCTAGGTTGAGCTCCACAGCTTTTTCAAATGACAGTCTGCGCATGCTGTTATTAAATTACCCAAGTTATGGTGTAAAATACACGACCTTGCAGAGAGCAGTGTCTGGTATCGGCTGAGGGAAGGCCACTCCTTTTCTATGATATTTGAAAAGCAAACATGCTGTCATTGTTGAATCCAGGAGTGTGAATCACAGGAGTATTCTGAGCAATCAGCTCTCTGGAGTACGCATGCCACTGAGGTTAGTAATGCCTGCACAGCAGCGACGGGCACACGACCCGGCGTGCAACCACAGCCACCAGCCCTCACTTTCACCTCCTCAACTTTGCAACCTCATATTCTCAAGCATTACTGAGTTTCAGCTTTTAGACACGTTGCCAAAACCAGAATGGCCATATTTTGTGAAGAAATATAAGCAAAAAAAAAAAAATAATAAAAAGTGGAGAGAAGACCTCGTGTCTTCTTAATCATCTTGGAGCATCCTGCTTGTTGGGAGGTTTTAGTTATGTTTAGTAGTAGCATAAGCGAGTGCAATAATAAGTGTTGATAAGGCAAAAAGAAATCTTGGGATAGCAAGATTCCACTTCCCTGTGGGTACTAAATTTTAGTCATATCCTCACGAAGCAACAGGGAATCGCAAAACAGCAACCCCCACTCTTTGAAGATTTGAAAGCCCTCTAATTAATAGCATTTTCCCTTTGTGCTGAAAAAGAATGGTTTACTCAAAAGTTGGCACTTGGCATACATACCGACACATTGTCATCCTGATTTACTGTAACTCTGCGTGCCTTTGAAGGGTATGAAGGCTGTAAATGTTGTAATGAAGTGAAATGAAGCAAACAAGGGTGGTAAACTATTTCTCATAGTCGTATAGTAGATTTTTTTTTTTCTCCCCTTTTAAATCACATTGCTGCCTTCATCTACGATACCAGCTGCCCCAGTTTGGTAGTAGCCTTTGCAGGCTGCTTATTTGTCTTTTGTCGTTTTACTGGTGCTTAATCTCGGGCCAGAAATCGGCTGTTGAATCACGTTTGGCTGTCAGAACAGACGAAAGTGTAAAGCCATATGGCCGAACATACACCAAGAATCCTTTGAGAGGTAACCTCCCCCCACCCCCGCCACCCCTATATGCAGACAGCTGGAGAGGAGATGTGGAGGCACCTGCACTCCAAATGAACAGCAATCGTCACTGCTCCAAGGAACATCTGGAGGGCTGTGTGTCGATAAACCATTCCAACACATATTCCTCCATCGGGCTGGAATTCCCGTGCTCACGAGGTCAGACATGGCTGGCAGCTGGTCAGGGATGTCAACATGAACTACTTTGAGCTTGCCAGCTCATCCCTCTCCCTGGGGGAACGGGTTGGGGGGGGGGGCTCCCACATCTGAGATGAGGTATAGAAGAAACTGGAAACATAACTTATCGTGTCTCTCCTCTTATGGTCTGTCAGTGGCTCTGCTTAAAAACCACTGCGAGACAGCGGGAGTTCACGCTGCTGTCATGAGAGGGAGATCTTGTCGTCTGGGTTTCATAACAGTGTTTGCTTGAGGGTCACAGATGGAAATGGATAATATTCAATATTGAACCCAACTGGAATGGACTCCAGTAGGAGGGAAAAAAAAAAAACGAGAGAGCTCAAAGTGCATGTCGGTAAGCTTGTCAGGTTCATTCCTACTATTTATTTATTGTCTTTTGATCCACGCTCAGGCGCGCATGTGTCACTGCTTTGGAGATGTCACTTATCCAAACATCCAAACTTCAAGCAAATGCCCAGCGCAATGAGAGTTGTCTGATTGTGTGCCACTAAGATCCTTTATGTCTTTCACTCATAGCGTTATTTATGGTGACACTCGGGAGCATGACCGAAAAACAATCTCGCTATTGCAAGGCTCGACGAAAAGAAAGGCTTTGGGTGGTCTCGTGTTTCTAGTGCCAGGTCCCTTTTTGTCTCTCTGATTCTGGGAATCCTCCAAAGATGTGATCTCACAACTGGCTGTTCGAACAGAACGCGACTCAGAACAATCTGTGTTTTTAAACTCTGAATCCATAGCACGAAACGTTCCGTTGTCACAGCAATCACATCTTGAGTGCATTGTCAGGTCAGCACATCCTACGGGGGCATGTGAATGTAGGTCACAGAAGATCAGAGGTATGCCGTCTGTCCCGCCACTCACTTGCCCATGGGAACAGCCAGCAGCTGTAGCATAGCTTTTCCTGCGTTTAGGGATGAGCTTAAATCAGCTACATCAGATCCTTTTATTCATGCCAGCAGTGAATAATACCGGGACCAGGTGCCCTATGAATGGGTACTGCTCTCAGATTAACTGCAGTTCATGTCTTCCTTTTGTGTAAAAAGGTGAATTTTAGAGCAGTCGTGTCCAGGTGACCGTCTCAAACACAGACAAAAGTGACTTGGGTTACAGGATAACTTACAGCCCCAGTGGCACAGACAATGACTTGACCACAAATGAATGTGCTGGCTGACATCTTTTCAAATGCCCCAAGTTGTCTCAGTGCAAACATTAGACACAAAGACTAGAAAGGCCACTTGTAATGCAGGTTTGCCTCTTTAAGAACTCGTATCATTCATTCATTCATTGTGTCAGCTTCCATCTCAGATGCTCCTTTCCGGAGTTAACGTTCACAGCTCCTCAATACTGACAAACTGCTCTTTGCTGTGGCACACCTCATGTCTGTGTAATTTATTGTGTTCTTTTGTGTGTGTGTCCCACCAGGAGAGCTTACTGTATAGAAATGGTGACTTCCATGCTACAGAGGACAACAGGGGCATCACTCAGCGAGCAAAAAGAAGTCCCAACAAGGAGCCAGAAACGGGTGCGGGCCGTTTATTCAGGACTTGTCATCATTTGCTACTGTTTTCTTCTTCTTCTTTTTCCCTCTCTTCCTCTCTCCCTCTTCTTTTCTCCACACCTTTCTAGTGAAGCTTTAGGCGGACGCTGGGCTTAGCCTGCCGTCATTTTTAGTCTCCGAACTCACAAGAAATTGCACTCCATTGCACCTGCGTGTGTCTGTTTGCCGGGCTTTCCAGCAGCCTGGTTGACTGTCGAGCGATGGTTTCAATAATACTTGTTTGGAGTGGATTCGGTTACAGTGTAAATAAAAGGCTTATGTTGGGCTTAAGGCTTTTAAATTTTGAAAACAGTTTGTTAATGGTTTCTCACTTCTTTGTGGAACCGATGCCGTTACTGCTTTGCTCTAACTTAACAAAGCAGCCCCGCCACATAATGAGGCCGGGTTTATAGAGCAAAAGATTAAATGGAATGGGATTGATTATTACTTGGACAGCAGGCAAGGACAACAAGGGGTTCGGGAGGGTTGCACCAATTTGAAACAGACAGTGAAACCCTGTCGATTTTTGCTCAGTCTCAAAATAATATCGGGTCTCCCAAATAGCTTTCGTACCATTCAGCGAGGCGGTTTGAAATCTAAGCGGTGTAACAAATCAGTTCTGACACATGAAAATATTAGAGGAGGGAAAAAATCTTTTTCGCAAAACATGCGGTCATTTTGTTTTTAGAAGCTTGCTGATCGTTTCTGAAAACAGTTCTCGCCTGCGTCTGTGATGGCTTTCAGTAATTCTCCCCCATTGATTTATGTTAATCAATAGCTCCCCAGGAAAGCATGTGGCCAATATGTTTGAATTAGCTTTTGTAGTTTTTGTTTAGAATCTGAGCTATGCAAATAAATAAATAAATAGAAGAAGAAGAAAGCAAAGCCTTTTGAAGTTTCATGTCTGAGTGCAACAAGTGCACCATGATCACAAGGCATTCCAACGTCTGTGGCGTGACACTGAATACTTGGGGTGGGGTGGGGTGTGGGGGTAGTTTGGTGATTGTGTTTAAATTAGAAGAAAAAACTCACCTTTGAGACTTTCTACATAAATCAGTAAAGTCCCGAGCCTCTAAACACTAATCATTCCCAGCTCTCTCCTCTGCTCTCAGCGCACAGACAAAGGCTTTTGTAATCTCAGCCTCTTAGATGTGTGTGCTTTTGTGTGTGTCCTGGGTTTGCACATGTGTGTGTGTGTGTTCTCAGCACCCCTAACGGGCACCAGATTCCAGATAGGGCTGCTCGTTAAGAGAAATCTACGCGGATGCATCCAGTCATTTAGCCAGAGGAGAAACACTGGCCATATGTTTTGAAGGGGGGACTCAAACTGTGAGGTTTTAAGGTTAAATGGCCTTTGTAGTTATAATGACATGGTAAACATAAGTGAGACGGCTTTTTGAAAAGGATTCATCGGAGTACACACACACACAGAGGCACGCTAAGTGTGTTTTGTCTTTCAAGCAGTGACATTGATGCCCCACCGACATCCATCCGTGCACACCCGCACACATCGCAGTAAAGGGGAGACGCACGCACGCACACACGCACGCACACTTTCATCTGCATTCTCCATCTGGGCTTAATTCAAAGAAAAGGATTTTGGCAGGATAAAGTATCTCTCTAATGATCTTCTCCAGTTCCACTGCCTGCGAATGCTCAAGGCACTTGTTCATACAGAGGAGGTGAAACCACACTTACAAATTACTACACTATAAGATACCACAGACTGACATACCTCCACTCCAGTGTTCAGCGCACTGCATCTGAATCTGTTATTTTAGCCTGTTTAGGACACCTACAAGGAATGAGCAAGATACTCGAGATGTTATCTGAGATGATAATTGTTCAGGAGACCATCTCAAGCTTAATCACTCTGTTTTTGTTCCTTTCAGAATCAACTGGAAGGGACAAAAGGAAGGACAAGAAAAAAGGTATCCCTCTGTCATCTTTTATCTTGGTCAGCTGCTTATTTTCTGGAAGTATCCTTGAGATTTCATCCAAATCTAATAAGCATCTTGGCTTCAGGTGGAGTGAAGCTCTCGGTATTTGATTTTGTCCTTAACAGAAGTCTGATGTTATTCTTGTCTCTTGCCTCGTCTCCGTGTCAGTGAAAGCACCGCGGGGCAAATTTGTGATTTCTGACTATTTGGCATTAAAGCTGACTTCATTTGTCTTCTCTCTCTGCAGGGAAGAAAAGAATCGTACCGGGGCCTCCCGGCCCCCCAGGTCCCCCAGGTCCACAAGGGCCACCGGGCATACCTGGAATCCCCGGTATTCCGGGAAGCAACGTCGTGGGGCCCGCAGGACCCCCCGGGCCCCCTGGGCCACAGGGGCCACCGGGCGCTCAAGGTCCGGCAGGTATGAAACTTCAGATAGCCACGTCCCGATCGAGAGGACTTTTTTTCCTTAAGATTACAGCGTTTCCCTGCATGTAGCCACTTTCCCACACTAGCAGGGGGCTCAAGTTGTCAAAATTGATTAAGTCATTGCCTGCACAATGAGAAGTGTCTGATTCAGCATGTCAAACACTGAGCACGATAGCAGTGATTTATCTTTAAACTATGTCGGGGTTTGTTTTGTCTAATGACCGTTCTTCCTTCGCTCCTCTGCAGCACTGAACTAATTACCTAATCTCACCATCTTTCTCTCTTCTTGTTACAGGGGTTCCTGATAAGACCAAAACAAAGGACTTCCAGGTAAGGCTATGTCACTTTTTTAGAGTCTGTTTAATCCCACGTGAGGCTCCTAATGAAAGGGCTGCTCTCCTGTTTTTACGAGAACTGAGCTCGTCACCAGAGATCTTTGTTTTTCAGCCCGCTGTGGTTCATTTACAAGGACAGGAAACGACGATCCAAGTGAGAGAAGGTGGGTTCTCTGTGCATGCTCAGCCAGAGATATACTGCTAGTGTTTGACACAGAACAATAAGCACAAATTACCCCTGTCAGTGCCGTTTGTCAAACACCTAGGTCTGGAGTTTTACCAGCAGACGGGCCTGCTAAACATCGGAATTGCAGGAAAATAAATAAAATCCTTTCAGATTTTTAAAATGCCAGTCAAGGTTTAGCGTGCCGCATTTTAAGCCGTACAAATCTCCTCGGTGGCATTTTAGGAAAACGAACACAGGTGAAAATGGTTTTAACCAAAATTTACTGTAATACTTTGCAGGATTCTAGCTTCCTTAAGAGCAATCCCTCAGTTATTACATGTTGAGTAACCAGATCTAAGCTCGTGTTAGAAGTCAGACCCACATTACCTCAGCTCAAGAAGGTAAAGCCTCGCATGTTAGCAGATTATGCCACATTACTGTGGCGGTCTAAAAGAGTGGAAAGCATCATTAGCAGGTTTATACTTTGTCAGTGCTGAGCTCTGGTTTTGGTTAAACACCGCTGAAGGCTGTTTATGCTGACCGCTTGCCTCCTCTGTGTTTGTTGTGGCATGTTTAGATCTCTCTCAAGGCGTCCTTAAGAACTGGAAGATGGTGTCCATCCATCACCGAGTGTTCAAAATGCACTCTCGCACCGGGCAGCTGGAGGTGCTCCTGGATGGTGTCTACTTCATATATAGTCAGGTAGAAGTGAGTACGGTCCTTGACGTAACTCTTTAAATTTACAGTCAAAGGAGCTGGCAGCTGAGCTTAAAGACCTTGCTTGCTTTGTTAATGTTCAAGTTATACTACAAGACAGACTGCTTTTCCGTCTCCCTGAGGCTAAATGTTACAGCTCCATAACTCACGCTCACGCCGGCCGCTCTGACACTGCAGCTGTTTTAAGCTTTAAGCTCATGAATGATCGTGTGGACTTGTTTCAGCTACCCGTCTCAGTCTTGTGTGAATTTTATGTCCCCCCTCCCCCCACCACCACCACCCCGACCCCTCTCCACCAGGTGTACTACCTCAACTTCACTGACATCGCCAGCTATGACGTGATGGTGGACTCCAACCCGTTCCTCCGCTGCACCTGCAGCATCGAGACAGGCCAGCGCAAGTTCAACACCTGCTACACGGCCGGCGTGAGCCCCCTACGCGCCGGACAGAAGATCTCGATACGCATAGCGCACGAGTACACACTCATCAACATGACCAACCACACCACCTTCCTGGGAAGCGTCAGACTCGGAGAGGCACCATCTGCTGGACAGAACGGATAACTTCCACAGCCACCCGCCCATCTGAACGATCGACAGAGCTGCTCAGAGCCGTCACATTAGCTGTGGAGGATTGGCACAATGACTAGAAACAACTTGTAACCCACAAGGACACTTTGGGTTATTAAAGTTGGGGATGGGGGGAGGGCTGGGCTGGGCTGGGCTGGGTGACTTGTTCACTTTCACATGTCTGTATTAAAAAGGACAATAAAGACTGCCATGCTTCAGTTCACTATGATCCTATGCATAGAGATAAACCCTGTTGAAGCACATATCCTCATCAAACACAAGTTTCTATTTATAGTCACCCTTTTGTGTCAACGCACACAGCGTCTTTCTTTATAACAAGGAAGGACACTGTGCTGACAGATGCGTAGTAATTGAATACTTTCAAGTGCTGTTGAATGATAATCTTGTATCTCCAAAAACACCAGCTGTTTGAAATGTTTTGTTTGTTTGGTTGGTTTTTTTTGTCTTCATTTAACCGTTTTAAGTAAGTGGTTTAAAACTCTAAAGGCTGCAAGAAAAAGGCTAAGAAACCGCATGAAAACTGGAGTTAGAAGGTGTTCACAGAGCAACAGCACTATATATTTTGCGCACATTTGCACTACAGCATCCCTGCAGAATACCAGTGATATGTTTTTACAGTGCTATTGTTTAGTTACCTTATGACTGAATCATGTAGAAAAGTAACAGTTGTTAATACCTGCCTGTACATACTGTATATAAAATGGAATATACTTTTGTAAATGGAGTTGATTGATGGATTAAAATGTTGTCATTTTCTGTCTAAACGCATTTTTTGGTCCGTCTTTTTGCATTTGCGCAGCCCGTGGCATTCACTTAAGAGGTTCCACCCTGGCTTTTGTACTGGACTGAGCTGACACGAGCACTGACAAGAGCGAATCACGTTGTGTGAGTGAGGTCTTGAGGCTTCACTGAAATGTGACTTTTACGTTGACTGCAAGTATAACAACAACGCTGCAGAGTTGGCTGTAACTTCAGCACAGTTTAAATGAGTTCCATGTTGAGAGGCAGGGAGAGGATAGTTCCTCATTTAGAAACTTATTTTGAAACTGTAGGTTTCCGGCACTTACTGATGTGTGACCTCATCTGTTTGAGTAACTTGGGGACATCCAGTCTACGGGTCTCACTATGCTCTATAATGCTTTATTATCATTAACAGCATTCATGTTTTGTCTTAGCGTTTTCCTGGTGCATAGAGTCAGTGATTTAGAAAGAGATTTTCGCAAACTCCAAGGGGACATAATTCTGCAATTAAATCAGCAACGTTCTGAGGGAGTCAATGGGAAAATGGCCAAGATGTCTAAAACAAGGGAGGTATGTCAATGATTACGCAAGATGGAGTCATCTTGGACATTGTACTACTGAGATTTATGCCATTAGTGAAAATTCAGATAGTGCTGCAATAATAAATTTATCTTATTGCTTTGTTTTCTCGCAGGACGTGAAGCCAAGTGTTTTCAAAAGAGCTCAGAGTTCTCTGAAGAGCTTTTCTCTGAGAGTAAAAAGGGAACAAAGCAGCTGCAGAGGTGGGTTGGAGCTGAGAACTAAAAAAATGTGTTCATTAGTTACGGTCTTATCTGGTAGTGAGACCATAACCAGTACATGCTAAGTTAATAAAATTAAAGTATGTTTATTTTCCCCTCTTGCCAGCTCCAGCATCATTCCTGCAGTTAAGAGCTAACACTAACAAACAGCCAGACAGAAGAGGTAAAACTAAAATCAAGCCGCTGGCTTCAGCTTTACACCGTCTGCCATTATTTTGAATATGTGTGTCTTGCCTTTTCTCAAAGGAAATATAACATTGATCCCCTGGACTGTTGCTGCACAGCGAGGAAATACAATTTCACAAAGGGAAAACAGGATTGTTGTCCAAGAAGATGGTTATTACTTGGTGTTTGGACAAGTATTGTGTCACTCTAAATCAAGCATAACTAAGTTGATATTGCATTGATTAGTTCCAAGTACTCGGCTAATGTTCTGCTTAATTCACAGGTTTTGTTTGAAAGTCCAAGCACAGTTATGGGACATGTCATTCGCAGCTGGAGCTCCACTAAAGCCGGGAAGAGATCTACAGAGCTGTTGCGCTGCCTGCAAGAGATGCCCGATGAAACTCCTGTCAATACATGCTACGCTGCGGGTCAGTGAGACACCACAGAGCACGAAACTGTCTGTCTGTTTCCACTCAGCGAGGTTGTGCCCTCGCTGCTGCTGTGCAGGCATGAGAATGGTATCAATCTGCTTATAGAAAAAAAAGAAAAAAAGAAGAAGTATTTCTAAAAGCACGTGCTTTCAGAAATGTTGTTCACGATACTTTCAGTCGATCTGATCAGCAGATATTTCATCAATTAGACCAAAAACATCAACAAAAGAGTGGATGAAAATAAGAGTATCACATTAATGACAGATTATGCCTTTAATGTGTATCATGACTATTTTAAATTTATGAAGTTTTCTTTTTTTTTTTCACTTTATCCTTGGATGCCTTCTGTTGGAGGCACATGTGGGTCATTCCAGGTCAGCTCAAACAGGGAGACCCACCGCTTTTTTTCCTTTTTTTTACTATAGGAATCAAAACATTAGAGCATTTATTTATTAAGCTATAGTCCCCAACACAGAGTTTTGGATATACAAAGGTTGTTTTATGAGTTGAAAAGGGTTCAAAATAAAAATAAGTCAAATACAGACAACCACCGAGTCAAAATTCATTGTAAAAGTGAAACAAAAAAAATCTTCAAATTTTACCACTTTAGTACTTTTGATTCAGCTTCATTTGTCTCATATTTAAAAGCCATGAATAGAATAAAGAGACAGAATAAATGGTCCCAGCTTGAAAATGTCCAATACTGTAAATTTACATAAATCCTGCCTTTGATACATTTTCATCTCAATAATCAATTGAATTTTTATATATATAAGTAAACTAATTAATGAATTATAGAAGTCTTATTGTGATATACAGTATATTGGAAATACCTGCTGGACCCAAAGGGCTTTTAGTCTCTGTACACAGAGCATCTGATCAACCAGCTCTACTGTCCGGATCCCTCTTTCAACTCTTCTACACAGATTTATTTAATCTCCTTCATCAATAAATTAGGTTTTGTAAGATGATGGTAGTTCACTAGATTCTTCTAACCACCAACTCTGTAAATTGAGTTTAACTTGATAAATAATTCTCAGTGGGCTCCAGGATCTGGGATTTTTAATAGACGTAAATTCTTCTCCTCTAAACTAATAATAATTAAGTCATGAAATTTTGAAAAGGTGTTTGCTTGTAGCTCATGTATGTCCTCTGTTGCAGGCACAGTGCAGCTGGTTCAGGATGACGAGCTGGAAATGGTGATCCCTCACCGGCCAACGGCCCTAATTTCTGTTGAGGCAGACTCAACGTTTTTTGGTGTCATTCAGCTAAACTGAAACAAGGCAGATGTGGAGATGATACATTTCCGTTGCAGGCTGCAGGAAAAGGGGAACTGGCACAGAGCAGTGTGAGTGGATGCTGATAAAGGACTGAGTGACAGCAGCAGGCCAATACACCATTCATCTCAGGAAAACACATACTGTAACTAGCTTTTAAAGTGAATGGTCCATGTTGCATATCAGTTTCCTTTTATCCTGTCTTCCTAGCTTTTAACCATAAAATGTACCTCTTGGGTAGTTCCCGGCGGGCCGGTCTCCTGCTGTTGCTTTTGTGCGCCACCAAGTCCTTTCATCAGTCTATTTTAGCATGTCTCTTTATCCCTCGCCAAGGGCTTCCCTCCTGCTCCACCCATGTGCTGTCTGTTTATTTGTTCCCCTCTGTCTATTTTAAAATGGTTTCCGTTTCCGAATATGTCAGGAACAAACAAATGTGTAAATTTATAGCGCTTTGAAGGTGTTTTCCTGCTTGACATGAAACTCAGCAGTACTATAAATGCTGTTATATGTCACAAAATTAAAGTTATGTGCATGACATGCATCATAATATGTCTCATTACAAATAAATTATCATTTTGTATTTCATAGCTCGTTTTAAATTGGTTGTCTCCAACTTGCAAAACAAACAAACAAAAAAAAACTATATCATTATCTTTGCCTATGAGTCCTTTCTTCTAATCCAAATTAGTAGATTATTTGTTTAGTATATTCAATATGTAAAGGGACATTATCAGTCTGGTCTAATGTCTAAATATAGTATCCACGGTGCCTATCTGGTGTCCACAGCTGTTTTCCCTTTCCCTTTTTTTATGAAGCATGGCTATAAGAGGTAGTGTGTGTGTTTGCATGAGCTGTGAGAACAGCAGCAGCAGCAGAGGGAGAATGATCAGACGTATCTTCTCAAATCTCCTGCTTCTCTGGTCAATGAGCCATGACCTGTTTGTAGCTGGAGGAACATATTATGCTCCAAAGGTAGGTTCAAATTTGCAATTTTGCCTTGCAATTTGTTGATTTATTTTAGACAATTTAATGATATCTAATTGATTTGTAAAATTAAAATTAATTTTCTTCCCTACTTCATGAAGAGCTCCTGGAACAACCAGAACCTCTCCTCTGTCCCTCTGAATTTGGATGCACGGCTCAGAAGACTCGACCTGTCCAATAACTTCATCAGAGAGTTGCCCACACTTACCTTGCCATACTTGGAACAGCTGGACCTGAGCAACAACCACCTGGATCTCATCTCTGAGGATGCTTTTGAAAGCCTGGCTTATCTTGAACAGCTGAATTTGTCCGGAAATGAGCTGAACATCAACTTTGGCAGTAACAGCAAAGCCCTCCAGTCCCTCATAAGGCTGAAAAGTTTGGACATATCAATGAACGGTTTGACTAATGACGCAGTGGAGCTGTATCTTAAAAAGAGGTCTTCCCTTGATCAGCTTAAGATGACTGGTAATGCTTTAATAAGACTTTCAAAAAGCTTGTTCAGAGACAGCAGTGGTTTAAGGACAATTGCAATCGATGATAACATGATATCGGAGATAGCTCATGGGACGTTTGAAGCACTGAGCCGGTTAGAGACACTTGACTTGGCAAAAAATAATCTTGCACATATCTGTGATTTTAAATTGTACCAAGTTAAACACCTGAATCTCAGCAGAAATTCATTGGAGTTCTTCATTACACATCAGGATAACCAGTCGTACAATCTTGAAATTCTTGATCTGAGTCACAACAACCTTCTTTTCTTCCCAATTGTTCCAAAGTTGAATCATTTGAAGTATCTGCATTTGCAAAATAACATGATTGGCACCTTAGAATCGGAAGCTGCAATGATATCAGAAGCTAACTCTCTTTATAGTGATATTGTAAATGAGAAAATTATTAAAAAAAATAACTTACATGCAAACTGGAGGTTAATGCCACTGATATATATTGATCTGAGCTATAACCACTTCAGGTCTTTCCCTCTTGAGACGCTGAGCCTCCTTTCATCCCTGGAAACGGTGCATTTCAGCTACAACTGCCTGCAAAGCATCAATTGGAATGTTAGAAACTACAGCAATTCGGGACAAGTTCGTCAGCTGTTCTTTCAATCCTTGAAGTACCTCAACCTGCAGAGCAATGGCCTTTCATATATTTCCCCGCTCTTTTTCAAGGCACTCACGCAAATAGAAACATTAAATCTGCAGGGCAATTTAGTGCAGCCTTGTGCTTCGACAGATGACACGAGGAGTTCTCATTCGATGTCTTGTACTGCATTTGAACATTTGAGAACTCTTAAACATCTCAATCTTAAAGAGAATAACATAAAAATACTAGAGCCAAACGCATTTATGAGAACCTCTTTGGTTTCTCTTAACCTTGGAAAGAATCTACACATGGTAATGCATCACGGGGCATTAGAAGGAGTAGAGACAACTCTTGAGTGGTTGATTATCAGTGACATAAACATGAGCAGTTCCCATCTGTCCTTACCCTGCATGCCAGCGTTAACCCACCTGAACATATCAAACAACCACCTCAGTAAGATACCAAACAGCTTAGGCTTCTCTCCCCTAAGAGAAATGGACTTGAGAAACAATGCTTTTATGACTTTAAACCATTCTGTGATTGATGCTTTATCCATACACCACACTAAGATTTTTATTGGAGGGAATCATTTCAACTGCTGTGACAGCAGGTGGTTGACAGTCATAAATGAGAAGAAAATCAGACTGCCTGACATCAGTGAGGCTGAATGCTTTACACATGTCAGGAAGCTGATGATGACAGAATATCTGAAAAGCCCTTTATCATATTGTTTGCTTCACCAGGAGGCACAGGAAGTTCATTTTGGACAAATGATTGTAATTATTTTATTTATAACCGTGTTATTAACGGTGCTCATCATGTTCGGCAGGAAACTATTCTCAGCACAGAGATCATGGATGGTGTGATGGCTAAAACATGTTTTTACTTGTTTATTTTGAACAGTTTTAACGTTATATATGGGTCGTATATGAAGTGAGCAAACTGTAAAACATTCAGTGAGAAAGTGAGAAACATATTCCAGTTCCTGCAAAAACCTTCAGTTTCACTTTGCATGACCCCTTTTGCTAAAATGCAGAAAAGACTTCATGTGTCATTTGACTCATAATTCTGCTCCAACTCCACTCCAGTTTTTTTTTTTAACGTCTCCACCACACATTTAGAGAGGTGCATCACATTGCGTGACCTGCACAGTTTTAGTGTTGCAATTGAAATTGGCATAATTTGCTCCCAAGCTGTTTGGTTACAGTGTGAGCCAAATCAGTGGTAAGATGGGGAACTCTTGCCTTTCTTTCTTTGTGAAATGTTAGTTTGCAACTGAAAGTTTAACCTTGGTTTAAATTTGTGTGATGCCTGCAAAGCCTTATACGTCATTCCCAAAATCAGGAATGAACACTTCTGCAATCCAATACAAACAGGAACAAAATATATCTTGTATGAGTTGCTATATGTACACATTCTTTTATACTTTACAGAATATAAGTAGTTAATTTCTTTGTGCAAGAACAATTTTATAACATGTGATCAAGTTAACCAAGTTTTGTACATGGATTTTAAACCAGGAGAAGTTATGTGACAACAGTTTTTCTGTACATAATAAACATACTGTACTCTATAACATGGTGGCGTCCTTTATTTAAGAACGTGACACTTTCAATACCTGCAGAAGCTGGAAGTGGGACAGTTTCTGTTTCTGTGAACTTGACTTCTAAATCCATTTAATTTTGTACTGAGCTGTGGGGAGTGACTGGTTGATTTGTGGAGTACAGCTCCCCTGGACTGGTAAGTCAATCACAAGCCTAAATGTTGCACAAGATGATCAAAATGAAGTAAAACAAACAATAAATCTTTTTTTTTATTCCATACAGCTGATATATAGACAACAGCAGGAAGTGACTGATGAAAACTGCATTTAAAATGAAAGCATATCAGCAATTCTAAAGTTTTTGTTAGCCACACATTAAACAGAAACAACTAGTGCAAGATACCCAGTTATAAAATCGTCTTCATGTCCTCCTCTTGACAAATCCTCAGTATGAACACCAGGTTGCAAAAACATATTACTATATACTATACTATAAATTAGTCCACTAGGGAGAGCCAGGCCTACGATGGCATTAGAGTCAGAACAACCAAGGCGTCTCGTCATTCTGGTTCAACACTACACCACTACAACACTAGCAAACGTCTCTGTTGCCACACCCCTTGTGTTTGGGGAACTAGATCAAGTAATAGCTTGACAAGTTCAAGCAAAGAGTGTTTAAAAGAAAAGAATACTGTTGACGTTCGCTGTGAGAGCATAAGCTGTAATTCAGAAATTAGCAGCAGCTTGTTTAACTGCACATTACAGCAAATACTGAGAGTTTGTTTTGCCACTAAACAAGTATTGTACAGGAACACCTCAAAATAACCCTGCGACGGGTTCTTTTTTGTGTGTGCATTTTTTATATTGTATATATTAGTTTTTAAAATATACTTGTATAACTGTTTTTATACCTTGCTAATGTGACTAATCTTAAACTGTGTCAGGAACTGCTCCTCGGAGCTCTACTGTCGCTTTTAAAATCTAAGAACTTTCCGTTTTGCTTTTGCAGAGATCATTTGCTCTGAATTTATGGAGATAATCCCTTCTTTCCCTTTTTTCCGTTCAGCAGTCTTGTCTTTGATTCCAGAACCGATGCCAACAAATAAAACAGGTCTTATTTTCTCTGCTTCACTGATGAGCCTCAATTTCACATTTGGCAAAACTGGGCTTCTTCTTTTCTGTTGATTTTAGCATCAAGCCTATTCAGTTGTTAGCCAAGTTTTTATATGCATATTATTAATTAGGAATGTATACAATGATTCACAGAAGAAGATTAGAGTGGAAATCAGGCTTTTATATGTGTACACATTTTTACAATGATTACATTTTTACATATCGTTTGCATTTGCTGAACGTATGCACACACATTTATTCATAAATTTATGCAGGATTGCAGAATGAATGCTTGAGCACACACTGTGTGTATGAAGTTATGCTGCTGCAAGTCATCTGGTATTGTTCTGCTGAAAGTAAGGAAAAAGATGAAAAAAGATGTCATGTTGGTAGACTATGTCTTTTCAGGAGTTTAATATACCTTGCTGCGTCTCCACACATGCATCAAGCCATCCATGCCATTGCTGCAAATACACCCCAGTTCCGCATCCAATTTTTGTGAGTTTTGCACCTCCCATTGATAACAGCCTCAATGGTTTTTCACATCAATGACACATAAAACTTCAACTCTATTCTTCTAAAAAACAAGTTGAAAGATAGGTTCTGACCACAGAGCATGTGTCTACTGTCTGTGTGAGTCTGAGATCAGTGTGTGCCGAGAGAACGCTGTAGCATTTCTGTACAGAGTTTAATGTGGCTTCCTCACTGTGTAGTACAGTTTTAGGTTACATTTCAGGATGCAGCTGCGGACTGTGTTGACTGACAATGGTTTTGTATGGCATTATTTTTGTGACATTATCTTGAGCAAGCAGTGGGAGATTATAAGCAAAGAAAAACATATCACATGTATGTCGAAAGGAAATCACATTCAAGCACAAAATAATTCATTCTGAGAGAGCAAATATCTATTCTGTGCTCAATAAATATCTCACAAACTGGTGCATGGTGTGTAAACAGACCCTCTTCCTCCCTCTTCCCTCTCAACCTCACCACTCTGTGTGTGCTCAAATTTGTTCTCTTCACACAAGTTTTTCAACACAACACAGTGTTACAAATGTGCCAAAAAAAAACAACCGGTCAGAGAACTGGACAAAGTACATTCTGATTGGCTGTTGGGCTTCCAGCTGCGGAGTCCTGGCAGTGTGTGTGGCGCCTGTCACCCTGACACCGTCATGTCTTTTAAAACAAGCCCAGAAAAATGCTTCCCGCAACTTTCAATTATTTCAAGTGACCCACAGTCAAGCAGAATTGGCAACTGTGCTTTGCTAACCTGGTCTCCTCACAAGGAACTGTGACAGTGAATGGATCTGTGCTGGCCCTGCTGCAGGTCTGTCCTCTCCTGTGACCAGGACCACCAACGCTTCTTCCCGTCCAGAAAACTAGAGCCTGTGACTGAGCTGCCAAGCCACAGTTCACACAGCTTGAATATTTTGCAATTTGGGTGGCAGGACCACCTGGTTGCAGATCCGAGAAACTAATGGTCTTGCTGTTCCCTGTATCGGTACTTGGAACTGGACACCAACCTCTGTGGCAAGATCTTTCTTTTGTGGCATCATGGTGGACCCTGCTGACACCAAATCGTCTGTCCCTGGCATCCTGGGCCTGGGACAGACTGCCACTGTTACAGAAAGCTTTTTGGAGCACATGATCTGGCCTTCTTTGACCTGCCTGCAGTCACGCAGTCTACTTTCCCTGTCATTGAAGCCTTGCAGCTATGCCACCAGGCCAGAAATCAGCACCTTGTTCCCTCCACTGGTGATCTCAGTGGTGTGGTGAAGATGGTGGCTAGCAAATGCCCTAAACAGCTGTCAGGTCAGGCTTTGCTCTTTGAGCCCCTAGAGACTGGCCTGCCAGCTGGGCTTCTAGCATCGCCTTGTCTTGTTCAGATTGTGCGAGGTATAACCTACATTCCAGTGGTTAACGTCAGAACCATTGAGGTTACACTTTACCCTCGAACCTACTTTGGTGCTCTGAGTCCTGCTGAAGTGGTCAGTCTTCCCAAAGGACTCAAAGAGGTGAGATCTTCTGTCACTGTTTCCTCCCAAGTGGCTGTGGGATCAGAGCAGTGTGCTCCAGGCAGTGGATCTGTCTGTCCAGAACAGGCCCAGGTTCAGTCATTGTTGCAGAGGTACAGCTGGGTCTTCTCTGCCCATGATGATGACCTGGGCGGCACAAACTTGATTTCACATGGCATCCTTCTTCTTGATGACATCCCAGTTCTCCAGAGGTACTGATGCATCTCACCTTCTAAGGATGAAGCGGTGAAGGCCCACATCACCCAGCTCCTTGAGGCCCAGGTTATAAAGGAAAGCAACAGTCCTTCTGCCTCCCTGATTATCTTGGTCAAGGACAGCAGTCTACACATGTGTGTTCACTACTGCTTTCTGAACAGCAAGACTTGGATGGACGCCTTTCTCTTACTTCGCACTGATGTCCTTGATGCCTTGTTGGGGGCCCAGTGGTTCTCCACTCTTGACCTGGCAGTCTCAGTCTAGGAGCAAGATAAGCCTAAAACTGCCTTCTGTGCACCATTTGGACTCTTTTAGTGGAACCACATGTCCTTTGGATTGTGCAATGTACCAAGCACTTTGCAGCACCTCATGCAGAGGATGTTTGGGGACCAGCAGTGCTAGTTGCTTCTCCTGTACCTGGACAACATCTTTGGTGGTCCGGGATCAGCCCCAAAGGGAAGATTTGAAGGTCAAGCAGGAGAAGTGTTCATTCTTTTGGCAAATGGTCAGCTACTTGGGTCACATCACTCTGACAAGGGCATCACAACAGATCCAGCGAAGATTGAGGCTGTTGCCAACTGACCACACCACAGCCAGTTGTTAGAGCTGAGCTCCTTTTTGGGCTTTGCCAATGACTACCGGGGCTTTGTTGATGGCTTCACAAAGCTAGCCGCCCCATTGCACAAGTTGGTGGCCAAGCTGGCTGGCACCAAGTCTAAGAAGGGGTGTGGACAGGCCTTTCAGGCTGCATGGAGTGTGAAGACAGCTTTGAGGCTCTAAAGTCCATGTTGACCTTGGCAACAGTTCTGGCCTATGTTGACTTCTCTCACCCTAGAATTTTGGAGACTGATGCCTGCCACAATGGACTCAGAGCTGTGCTGTCCCATGAGACTGAGGATGGGGCTGGACAATAGCGCGTGCTAACCAAGGCCACTCGACTCAACTCCAGATCCCGGTTTAGTGTCAAAGTCAAAATTATCTTTATTGTCAATTTCTGTAATACATACACAGATATACTGAAAAATTAAAATTTTTGTGACTCTGTCTCCTGGACAACACAGAATAAAGCAAAATGTAAGAAAAAAAATGAGTAAAAAAACAAGTCTTATTATAAGCAAAATATATGAAAAATATTTTAAGAAAGTATTAAAGAGAAAAATATAATAAAATATAAATATAAATATAAATATAAATATAAATATAAACTAAGCGCAGGAGCACAGAAGCTCAGTGTTCAGTGTCAGTGGAGATGGTGAGCTTGTGTGTAAGGGGGTGTAAGGGGGTCTGCAGGGGAAATGGGCGCAGAGCAGGGAGGGAGGGAGTGCCCTGACAGCCTGATGGCAGAAGCTGTCCCTCAGTCAACTGGTCCTGGCACAGAGACTCAGTGGTCTCTTCCCTGACAGCAGCAAGCTGAAGAAGCTGTGTGATGGGTGGGTGGGGTCTCCTGCGATGCAGATGGCTTTGGGGTGAGGCAGGTGTGGTACATCTCTTGGGGGGTGTCTATGATTGTTGCGCTCACAGGTGCCATACCACACCATGATGCAGCTCGACAGGATGCTCTGCTTTAACTATTTTTTGCTAATTACTGTTTTTTAACATTTACATTTGCTTGACTCATTTACTAATTTTGTTTGCTTGTTTCTTTTGCATATATATAAGATTTTGCTTATTTGACTGATCAAGTTTATTGAGTAATTTGTTTTATTCATCACCCACTTAATAACCTCACCTAGGTGGGCATTGTGCAACACACATTGTGCAGTATTTCTTGCAAAATTATTTATATAGATTGATTGCAATTTATTGTTTGCCTTTTTCTTTAGCTTAAAATTAATAAAGTCTACATTTATTGAAAGCATGTGTGTTGTCGGGGTGTAGGTCCAACCCTGTGCCCTTTAACTTAATTTCCTGCGATAGAATTCCCCAGGTGACGTTGTTGTGCAACAATGTTATTCATTCTTTTAAAATCATTAACTTGAACATTAAAACCACTCTACCACATGCCACATAAGGATAAAGCTGAATAACTTATTAACAAAACTTAATGATCAACATTTCACAGACACCCTTTTTATTGTTATAAAGTTTGAACAAGATCACTTCAGAACCATTAACTCACAAGTCTACTACCTCAGCATAGACAGTTTAAATAGGAAATTACTCACAATCAATGAAAAATCAAAAATATGAGCACCTTTACAACCTCTCACTGGAGGATTATAAAGATCCCTGGGTAACACACAATTTGTGGAAGGAAATTGCAGGAAACATTGGTTTGGAGGTGGAAGAGTGTATAAAGAAGTGGAGGAAAATAAAATGCAAATTTGTCCACATCAAGGAAATAATGAAGGGCAGCAATGGTAATGCTGGGGGCCAGAAAGTCCCTGCACTTTCCATTTTCCTCTCCTGGTAGGAACCACACATTAAACACCAGGAGACATCAGCCATCTTCATTAAGGTAAATATACTTACTTAATTGCAATTACCTGCATCTTTTGCCACTGTAGCTACACACTGTTTTCATATTGCTACCACAACCTAGTCCGTACCGTAGCAAAGACCAAGCTTTGGCAAGTTGGCACATTAGCAGTGTTATTTGGAGAGGAAAACAACAGACTGCTAGCACTCTGAGGAGAACTTGAGGCCACAGGTCGTGTGGAAGGTGAATACTTATGTATGAATATCAACAACAGGACTGAAGACCTAAACCATGCTGCTTCTTTTGCACTTTGTACATGGTTCATTCACTAGTTCATTCACTAATATTCATACTATAGTTAATTTACCTGTATATATTTGACCATTTCTATGTAATTTAGTGTTAACAGTTATATTCCAGTTAAAGTGTGTTTGTATTGCCCCTTTGTCTATTTGATTTATTTTAAATATTTATATTACAGTTAAGTACTTAAGCTTGTACTTAAGCTTATTGGTTTTGTTCACTTTTCTTCTTTGTTTTGTACTCACTTTAGCATCTTTAACTTTGCACCTTTTTGCCTTTGCACTATATTCCCTTTGAAAAAATTAAATACCAAACTGTTTGGAAACTATTGCAATTTTTATTTACAATTCTATTGACATGATTACATTTAGCATGTCAGGCCATGAATGAAGTCAGGATATCAGGTCATTAGGTATGATGGATTTGTCATTATCAGATATTCATCTCATTATAAGATGATCAGGCGTTGTCAGGTCACACTCCCTCTGCCTTCAGAAAGACTCGCATCAATTCATTTCTTACACCTTTAACAGCCCTGGTCAAACAGCTCCTGGACATCTGTGATGAATTTGCAGGTTACAGAGTCGAGTCACTAGCCACCACGCTGCGCCACTCATCAGGCTGTACCGATCCTGCCAAGTCTGTGTCTGAATAAGTGGGTGGTATGTAGAGGCTCTCAGGTGTGTTCGCCTCATCTGTGTGGACCAGGTAGTTATGGAGAACAGCTCTGACAACATACACAGCCTTGTCTGGCAAGAATTCAATTGTCTTCCCGAGAATTCTCCACCATGCTGCCATGATGCCAAATGTGCTCTCAATGACCCATCTGGCTCTTGAGAGTCAGTAATTGAAAATCTGCTCGTCCCTTTCCAGATTCGCCCCTGATTTAAAAAAAAAAACAAACAAAAAAAACCTACAGTGTTGTTGAATAGAATATGACAACATAATCGCAGATGAAATACTATGTTTTGTCATAAGCAATGTATCATTTATGGCTAGGTACATACCTGGAAAAGGACGTATAATGTTGGTCTGCAGGGGAAAGGCAGCATCAGCAAGAAATCAGGTGAGGGGGCATTGGTCCTAGTCTGGGAAGAAATGATGATGGTGGCTCTCCCGTCCATACCCTCCAACATCCACCATTTTGAACCGATACCAGCATCACATGTTGCCATCGGGACGATGGAGTGAGTACTTTTGCAATTGAAGTAGTCACTCGTGGCATAAGGCGATGCCTTGATGTTGACATGCTTCCCGTCAAGGCTAACAACGCAGTTTGAGGAGTTCCACAGTCACCAAAAATCCGCTGCTATTGCTGTCCACTGGCTGGTTGAAGGACGAGCCTGCTGTGGAGCCTCTACAGCAGTTGTGAAAGCTTTTTCAGGTGGCTGTGGATCTGGCTCAGTTGGGGCAAAGAAGAGGAGGAGATGCTGGTTCTGCCCACCAAAGGAGGACTGTAAAACAGATAATATGGCTGCAAATATTAAAAATATATCTGCAAGCTCCATGCACACACAGTTGCTTACTGCCTTGGATCTGCTCATTGATTACCTTGCCCTAATGTGTGAGTTTTGATAGGGGACTTGTTTAGAGAGTGGCCTGCGTTATTAATTTGTTCTCCTGCAACAGCCATGGTTGCCCTCTTAATTTATGTCATTTAGATTTGGCTATTATTGGAAGTCCATTCAGTAAATTGCATTCAAAATCATTTTTTTCACATTTTTGATATTTTCTTGGGCTATGCAAATACTATCTGATAAATAAATATAATAATACAAATCTACTTTGGTGACGGAAACATATGACAGGAAGGTCTGATGGCATAAAAACAAGTGGTTTCCACTTAATGAATGAAGTCTTTTTCTGAAATGTTAACAGGAAAAGCTTCGTCATGAAAACATTGACTTGGCATAAATGAAAATTCTTTAATATAGATCCTTAGTGAGGGTAGGTCATTTTTGACCCAGAGAACAAGGAGTGTATACACAATATGAAGACAACAAATGGATTAAAGGCCAAATTCATGTTTAAATCCAAATTCCAAGCTTAACCTCAGCTACCACATAGTTTTGAAAAATGGCCAAAAGTGGACAACTGGGTGATATGAGGACATGGAAGGGTTCAGGAGTTTGGTATCAAACATCCTGGCAGCTTTCACACTTGGGAATTAAATGTAAAAAGTTTATAGGGTTTGGAACTGCAGAAAGTATGAGCAGAAAATTTATACAAATCTCAACTCAACTTTTATGGATTCTGAGCAGCACTGTGATCAAACATGCCAACTGTGAATTTCCACAACAGTGGAGTATCAACACATCGATCATCCTGCCGTCTGAAGCCACCACTGAGGCATGTGAGGGTCTGAGGGAAAAATAATGCAGTCCACTGGTGCGTCTACAGCTGTCAACAGCAAAAAACCAAACCACAACAAACAAACTGGAAAAATATCAAGCAGAAGCAAAGGGTTAGCTAAAATAGCATAAACACAAATGGTTAGTCTCCATCAACACGTATTTGAAAAAAAAAACAGTATATTTTCATGTGCCAAATAGATCTCGGAAGTTTGTGATTAAGACGTGGAAAATCATCCACACAACTCCTGAACTACCACAGACTGGTGGTTAGTGCTGTTGCCTCACAGGAAGATTGTTTCTGGTTTGAAACTGGGCTGTGTGGAGTGTCTATGTTTTCCCCCAGCCCGAGGGGGGTTTCTGTGGCTATTCCAGTTTCTTCCCCAAGTCCAAAAGAGACTCTAAATTCATCAAAGGTGTGAATCTACATGCATCATTGCTTGTCTCTGTGGCTGCTATGTTGTAAAGTTTTACACCACATCACTTTTGTATGAAACCCTTACACAGACTGTAACATAATCCGATTTGCAACAGGGTGTTGCAACATGAATCCTGAAATGCACACTATAAGCCATGTAGCTACATAAAGTGCTACAGAAATTTATTATCTCTATAATAACTATTAGAGAAACTATTAGGCGACAGCTGCACTTTCTCAGACTGAGAGCAGCGTGACCACTGTCTATCGCAGGTAAAATATTAAGAGTTCAGAACATTAGACTTCCACATCCAGGAATCTATTGTAGTCATGCTTTTATCCTGTCACTACCTGTCACTATATACAACCTAAGCTTGGCACCTGTAATTTGTGGCAAACCGCAGCAAAGGGGAAAAAGACAGCTTGAAGAAAAAGAGAAATCTTTACCCATCTAAACTTGTTAATGTTCTTTAATGACTTTGTGGGGGAAAAAAAACACACAAGCTCAAACTTGAAAAATATGTTAAATTACACTGCAAATAACTTTAAAATATTTCACTGATGTAAAATAGATCACAGTTTAGTAGAAACCTAAAAATGATGATGTAGGTGAGAATGCAGAGTGTAAAAGCTGAATGAAGTGCTGAATAGAAATGATCATCAATAAATAAGGTGCTTTGAATCATTTGAAAGCACAACTGTGTTCAAATGTTTAATGTTTACGTTTGAGCACATTAAATATATAAATAACATTTGTGTTTAGGTTTATGATCAGATCAAAAAGAATAATTAAATAATTATGTTTTAAACCCTGCTCAGGCAGGTAAAGACAATAGATGGATGGATGGATGGAGGATGGATTGATTACATGTATGCAAACTGTGTTTAGAGACAGTCCCGCTGATGTCCTCCGGTTTGACCTGGCAAGTCCTCAACCAGGGGTGACAATAGCTGCATAAAACTGTTTTGTTTCTCCTCCAAACTCTTTCCAGGCCAGTCTGTTAGTAGTCGCAGAGGTCTCTTAGTACATTTAACACAGCACCAAGTCAAACTATATTCAAAATAAAATGACTATGCTCTGTCCAGATTTTATTCTCAGCTCAGAAGTCCAATCAAGCCTAGCTAAAGTGGTGACAGCGAGCAGCTGGCTAATCCTGTCGTCAATCAAAAGACCGCGCACGGATTTTACAGTTTTTAAACAGTTTAAAAACCACTTGCCATAGTGTAGGAACAGTATTTATGAGAACTTAAGAATTTTCTAAACTGAAACCCCCAAACTCTCAAGCCAGCAGCACTGGGAGGAAGCACAAATTTCTCTGTTCTTAAACAGTATGTGCCCACCTTTATGCCCCCTTTGGAGAGCACTGAAAAACTGAGAAACATCGAGAGGAAGTGGACAACAAGGTAAATAAGTGTTAATGGTTCAGTTTTAGGGTCAAAGCTGTCATTAAGAAGAGCTGTCTCAATTGGCTGGGTCTTTGTATGCACAGAAATACAAAGAAACTAACAGCTTAAAACATGACTGCATCATTGACTGGAGCGTCTTCAGAATCCAAGTGCAGCTGATAATATTGTTATATTGAGCCAAAACGAAGTGTATTTGTTTGTGGCTAAATCCATCTACAAAGTATAGCTTAATCAGTTCATTGAGAGCAGACATTAGTCCTTGTGATCCAGATTATTTATTTATTTTGCAAATGTTTGAGTTTTCTTAAGTCAGAGTGTCAAACTTTACAGAGTAAGAATTATAAAGTAACAATGTACAGCTCTAAGACAAGCTAATTATTATTGTTATTAAAGCATGGGCCTTTATGTGGGCTACCTACCGTGCAACAAGATTTATTTGCTAATTTGTGCTTTAAAAAGGAACACAAGAAGTTCAAAGCTCTTAAATTAAAGTGCTTGTTACAATACATATGTGGCATTGAGTTAAAATTGACCATTTATCCCTTTTCAGCATTCAGCCTATACATACAGAATGTGACTTTCTGTCAATATCCCTCAGCAGAAATTGTATTCTTAAAACATTTTTTACATGTTTACCTTTCCTTATCCTGATATGAGGGCAAGAGGAATTAAGAGTATATCAATTTTTTTTGGCACAGTACCATCTTAAGTTAAAATCCTAATAGATATTTATGATTTCAGAGGACACCATGATAAAAGATTTTGGGGACATTTTTTCTAGAAAATCTAACAAAAAAATGTTTAGACCTTGATAGCCATACTTTAGGCAAAAAGAAGCTTAGGTCTATCAAATCAAATCATGATTTGAATTGATTTGATTTGAGATACATGTGATGTTTAAGTGAACTGGACAAATATCAACTGACTACCAAAAGTGTTCATTGGTGTTCTATCAACTTGTATATTTAATATCTCTATTTGATAATATTTCTGACTGAAATAAAGTAATCTACTGAATTTTGTTTCACTTGTCCACCAGGCATAAGGAGAGACCCATTGTGTCCTCGTTTCATCTTTTGCCACAAGTCTGTACAGTGTCAAAACACTGCAAAACTTTAAGATCCATTAAAAGACCTTGAACTTGGTAAGCCAAAATTAAATTGGACACTTTTAGCTGCAGACTTGACAGTGCACTTGTAAAGGATACAGTTGCCAAACCTTTTATAATGAACCTGAACTACCTCCAGTTCATTTAGAGAAAGAATTTAATGCATCTTAAGTTGATAAACCTCCTGTTTATGCCTCCCTGATGTCTGCAGATACACAGGTTGGCTTCCAGCTTGCTGTCAAAGGGACCTTGATTGCAGATGTTCTGTAGTCTGAGCCAACATCTATTCCTCTCATTTGAAGCATCTGTAAAGCCAGGTGCTCATGTGATGAACAGAACTGTATGGTGAACAATGGAAACCAACTAACTGGTTGATTCCCACAGAAAGAACAATGGTGAAAGGCTGGGGTCATAAGCAGAGTGAGCAGAGGTGGGTTCAGTTTAGCATGGTTTGGTTTTACAACAGCATACCTCTAGATGGTAGCATTGTTACTTTCATCAGTGTTCCCATAGAAATTTTAAAACAACCTATGTTTTTGAATGCAAGCTATGGTGCCATGGATGGTGCTGGGATTCTGATTTGCATCAAATTATAAATTAATTGGACTGTGTTAACATTTTCTGTCTGTCACTACCTGAAAACCGGACACAGGATACAAACGAGAAAAAAAAATCAGCTTTAATCCTATAAAGAACTTTTCCACCTAAGCAAAACATCATTCTAACAGCAATCAGCTAAGTCAATAGATCATAAAAAGTGACAATGTGGCATAGCACAAAACCTTGTGATTACCTGGTACCTTCTACTTGCAAAATGCTGCAATGAGCTGAGAGTGAAGATTCCAGTGGTGTAAAAGAAATACAATTCTGACAAAAACTCACCAAGCTAGCGGACAAAGAAGAGTCAAAAAACCTACAGACTAACTGTGCACTTAGTTTCTCCTTTGACGTTTCTCCATTGTAAATCATATTCCAGTGGAAAGCTACATTATATGTACCATGTTGCATAAAGCTGAGCTACAAAGAACCATCTTAAGTTAAGATACAATTTGAGCTCCATTCTGATATATTCTGGATAAGGCCTGAAGAGACCCGGATGTGAGAACTGCCCGTAGTCTCTATTCAAAGATGGGTAATTGACCCCAAACTGTCAACTACTTCCATAACTTTATATATTTACTACATTTATTGTATTTACTGCATAAACGACATAGCCCAGGGTCAGTCCAAATATTCCTTCCTTCTCTTTTACAATTTCATTTATTTGGGCCTTGAAATATAAATCCTTAATTGTACACTTCTTCTGTAATCTCACATGACCTTTTATTCTGATATAAAATTCATTAAAATACATACATTTTGTTGTTGCTGAGATACTTTGATTTAAAATGGTCATGTCTGGTGCAAAATAGACATTTAAGGCATAATGAGTTGAAAAATGCCGCCCCCTTAAAAAGAAGTAAGTGGTCATATATTTAGGAGTTCTCTTCCAAGAAATGCAGAACTAAAATGTTTGGGATTATACTCAACTCTTCTTATAGTATTCCAACACTTGTATTTTCTTTTGTAGAAGCTGTTCAGCTTAAAACACAGAAGCAGGGCTCTGACTGGGAAAAGTACCTAATTTTATGCTACTCTAATTAAAATATAATTCAGAAAGCAGAGAATATGTGTAATTGTACTGTTTCATTTTGTCTTAAATTGTGTAATCCCCTCTGTGTCCTCTTATTGACACAGCTTCCTTCTTTAAACCGGCATAAAACACCAATTTGCCATACATGTACCCATTACAAATTTGTCCACTGAGGCGAGCTAGGACTATGATATCAGTATTAGTGTATTAGTGTTAAGCAGAATAAGAAATATAAGCTGCTAAGAAATGTCTTCGTTGCCCCACCCCAAGAGTTTGGGGGACTAGATCAAGTAGATCAAGTAGCAGCTTGACAAGTTGAAGCAAAGAGCGCTTAAAAAATAGAACCCTGTTGACATTAGGTGTGAAAGCACAACAGTATCTGGAATTCATAAGATTAGCACCAGCATGTTTAATTGCACATTACAAAAATTCAAAGAACTAGCTTCCTTGGTGTAAGATGAGACGTTTTGTTCTGTTTTAGAATCTAAAAGAAATCCTCTTTCACCTCTGCAGAGATAATTTGTTCTGAATTTATAGATCTAATCGGTTCTTTCGTTTTCTTTTTTCCCCCCATTTAACATCCTTCGTGTGTGATTCCAGAAATGATGCCAAAAGAAAAATAAATAAATAAATAAACACCAACGAACATTTCTTTCCCCTACTTCACTGATGAGTCTCAATTTCACATTTGGCAAAACTGTGCACCTTCTTTTCTGTTAGCGTCAATCCTATTTACTTGCTGTCTAAGCCAAATTTGCATGTGTAAATTATTAATTAGGAGTGTGTACACTCATTTATAACAGAAGATTGGAATAGAAAACTTTTATGTATATATAACATTTCCCAATGATTATGTTTTTTTTAAATCTTTTACATCTGCCAAAAAACAACAAAAGAAAACATATGCACACTCATGTTTTTGTGCATGCAGACATTTATCCATGAAACTATGCAGAGTTTTATGTATCAGGCTTGTGGACTGCAGTATGGACAGCTCAGCGCACACAAACTCTGCGTCCGAGAAGCCATGCCTCTGCTAGTCGTCTGGTATTGTCCTGCTGAAATAATCACAAACATTCTGGAAAAATACATCCTGTTGATAAAATATGTCTTTCCAAGAGTTTAATATACACCACTGCATCAATGATATCTTCACATATTTACTTGTCACCCATGTCGCTGGCACAGATACACTGCAATTCCACCATGGATGCTGGCTTGATGGTCTTTCTCATCTTCGGCATGTAAGACGTGAACTTTATACTTCCAAAAAAGCAAGTTGAAACATAGACTCTGACCACAGAGCATGTGTCTACTGTCTTTGTGTCAATCTGAGATCAGTGTGTGCTGAGAGAAGTCGGCAGCATTTCTGAACAGAGTTTAATGTGGCTTCCTCTTTGTGCAATACAGTTTTAAGTTACATTTCGGGATGCAGCTGTGGACTGTGTTGACTGACAAGGGTTTTCCAAGGTAACTTTGAACTCATGTTGCTCTTATTGATCACAAGACAGTTTTTTTATGGTATGATTTCCAGAGGGCTCAAAGTCACACACATGCAACTACAGTTTCCAGCCTTGGCTTTGATACATTTCCCCAGACTCCTGAATCTTTTCATAATACTATGCACTGCAGATTTAGACCTGATTTCTTTGAATTTTTTCACTGAGAACATATATATATTTTTGAAACATGATCAATTGTTTTTGGTACAAAAAAAAAATCGGTAAATCATTAAATATCTCTGTTTAAAAAGATTTACCAACTCTGACTTCATCACCCAAAAACAATTAACCAGAATATTGTACTGAAACTAGTATATTCTGTAAACCTCATCATTCTGTACAACATTTTTTTTAAGTGTGCAGCTCACATCAACATATTAAATTTGTTAAGCTTTCTTCATACATTCAAGTTGATTTGTGAAGACACCGTAAAGGCTCAAAAAATGAGGCGTACATATGTTATAGTAGAACTTTTTTCTGCACTGCACAAGAAACAGGATTTGCAAAGTCTTGTGGACCCTAGGTAGCAAGAACTTTGCAAGACAGATAACTCTCCTGTACGATAACACAGATAGCATTAGAAGACACTTGGGCAACTGATTAGGAAGGAAAGTCATTCTGCCCAAGTTTCACACTCGCCAAGAAACACAAAGGGTTTGCAGGATTTGGAACTGCCGCAGAGGCTTCAATATGAGTGGCAAATTTATACAATTCCCAAATCCACTTCCATGTATTCTGAGAAGGACTGTCATCAAAGAGGGAAACTGTGAATTTACACAGCAGTGGAGTTACAACACATCAATCATCCCGCCGTCTGTAGCCACTACTGAGTCATGTGAGAGTCTGAGGGAAAAAGAATACAGTCCACTGGTGCGTCTACAACTGTCAACAGCAGAAAGCCAAACCACAGTGAACAAACTGTAAAATATCAAGCAGAAGATTAGCAAAAATAGCATAAACATAAATGGTTAGTCTCCATCAATACATATTTGGAAGAAAAAAAATGTCTAGGTTCTTGTGCCAATGGAACTCATAAGTTTGTGATTAAGAGATTGAAAATCACCTACGCAACCCCTGAACCACCACAGACTAGTGGTTAGCACTGTTGTCTTACAGGAAGAATGTTTCTGGTTCAAAACCTGGCAGTGTGGAGTTTGTATGTTTTCCTGTTCCTGAGGGGGTTTCTGCGGGTACTCATGTTTCTTCCCCAAGTCCAAAACATGAATGTGTCCCCATAACATGATCTTCTTTGTAATGTTAAGCCTGAGACACGGACCATATACACGGAGCGTCAGGAAATTTATGATATTTAGAGTAACGATTAGAGTAACTGCATCTACATTTTCTCAGAACTGAGAACAGTGTGACCATTAGGTAAGTAGATAGATAGGTAGGTAGGGAGGGAGGGAGGCAGGCAGACAGACAGACAGACAGTAGTTAAACATGACAACTTCATTTGATTTTCTAAGTTATATGTAATTCCATTTTTTTATATGTTGGAAATATTGTAACTGAAGTTGCTAGCTGTGTTTTCAAAAATACAAAATAGATGCAAGATTGATTATCTGTGCATATTACAAAAGTACCACTTAAAAGTCATTTGATATACATTATATTGCCAAGGGTTTTCGCTCACCTGCCTTGACTCGCATACAAACTTATGTGACATCCCATTCTTAATCCATAGGGTTCAATATGACAGTGGTTCACCTCTTGCAGCTATAAAAGCTTTAACTATTTTGGGAAGGCTGTCCACAAAGTTTAAGAGTGTGTTTATGGGAATTTTTGACCATTCTTCTAGAAACACATTTGTGAGATCACACACTGATGTTGGATGACAAGGCCTGGCTCTCAGTCTGCACTCTAATTCATCCTAAAGGCGTTCTTGTATAGACCTTAAGAAAGAAGCTGATGGCCATCCAATCAAATCTGACCACTGCATCTGACGCTTTCCATAGCACTTGGTGGTGTATGGCTTGGATGCAGCTGCTCAGCCATGGAAACCCATTCCATGAAGCTCTCAAGCTAATCTAAAGGCCACATGAAGTTTGGAGGTCTGTAGCAACTGAAGCTGCAGAAAGTTGGCGACCTTTGTGCTCTCTGCAACTCAGCATCCAGCCCCCAGTTCACATGGCCTACCACTTCAGCAGAATTGCTGTCATTCCCAATTGCTTTGTTATACCATTGACATTTGGCTCTGGAATATTTAGGTCCAAGGAAATTTCTAACTGGACTTGTTGCACAGGTGCTCCTGAGAGCCACCCATTCTCTCACAATTATTTGTCAAAGCAGTCTGCATGCCTAGGTGCTTGATTTTATACACCTGCGGTCATGGAAGTGATTGGAACACCTGATTTTGATTATTTGGATGGGCGAGCTAATACTTTTTGGAACACAAATGCAATAAAATATTTTTTTACTACAGTCAATGTTCTATCAAGACTTCAACTATTAGTCAAAATTGAAGAAAACTTTTATAATACTGAGAAATGTTAATGACCTGATGAAAATTCTGCTTGAGTGTGTTGTACTTTTTTTCATTTTTTTTAAACGCTGCTTTTAAGCTGGGGAGTTAAACATTATACAAAAGAGACTTAACCAACCATGAACGGTCACATAAGCTAAAAGTTACAACGGTAAACACGACTCATTTTGAAGGCCCTCTCTGTCATGGAAATAAATCACTGTATTCAAGTAGTTGAACTGTGACAGCTAGCCTTTGTTGAAGAATGCACAGTTCACCTTTTATATAAATTACTTCACACTAAGGCCGTTGTAAAAATCCAAAGAGGAAAGAGAGAAAGTGAGGTTAAATAGTTTTCAACATGGCGGGGACTGATTCGTCGTTTATCGGCTGTCAGTGGTCGTAACCAATGACTGTATATAATAGTTGTAAAAGAGAGGAGACGTCCTTCTGATATGTGAATGACGACCTGAACGTGCAACCAACGTGGTTAAGAAGGTAAAGAAGTGTCAATGGTACGGTTTTAAGGTCAAAGCTGTCATTAAAAAGTGCCGTCTAAATTGAGTCGCTACGTTGCTAATGCTAACTGGCTAGCAGACCCACAAGGAAACGAGGCTCGACACGGACTACAGCAGAAACACCATGACTCCTCAGGTACCAGTCCTCCCCCAGCAGCCAGAAATTATCACCCAGAAAGTGCAGTTGACTCATAAACTGTTCTTGCTGGAAAGTGCTCGAAGTACATTAGAGCACGAGCTGCGCAATTTCACCAACCAGGTAAGCAGTACTGTGATGATTTCACATTTTCTTTGTAAAAGTTGACCGTTTTCTAAGCCAACCAGCAAGCATGTAGGTTACGTGTTGAATTTGAAGCAGCTTAAATGTCATCACAATTCCTGACACTTGATTGCAGTTACTGGTTTTAAGTAGGCAGATTTTTCTTTTCTTTTTTTTTTCTTTAAGTTTTAACTGCGATGGTCTCGTTTTAGTTTGCTGGAATAGCTCCATATGGTGCTAAATGCTTTACAATTCATAAGCAATTCAGACAAAGTAAGGTCAAATAAATGAATACTTTTCACTCAGTTTGATCTAAAATCGACAATACATATAGTTCAATACTGTTAAACGCCATTATTTTTAGCTTTTTGGTGTAAATTTTATTTGGAAGAAATATTTTAAATTCCTAAAAACTTTTACGGAAAGTATAACTAGTGATTGCTTTGGTTTTACCTGCACCAGCAGGCCCCTTTATTAAGTACATCTGTTAAAATAGATGTGACACCTGTGTCAGAAAGAAAGGCAGTATACAGGACTGTCTCAGATAATTAGAATATTGTGATAAAGTTCTTTATTTTCTGTAATGCAATTAAAAAACATGAAATGTCATACATTCTGGATTC
>JBAMYA010000002.1:10510554-10528071 GCA_037176975.1 Arrhamphus sclerolepis
CTTCTTCTTCTTCTTCTTCTTCTTCTTCTTCTTCTTCTTCTTCTTCTTCTTCTTCTTCTTCTTCTTCTTCTTCTTCATCATCATCATCATCATCATCATCATCATCATCATCATCATGATGCTGCTGCAACATTGGGACCCGAGCTTGACACCGTTCTTCTTTAGAAGAGCGACCGTCTTTTTGAAAGACACGAAGGGCTTTTCCCATTTAATTGTGTGGCAGGCAGCGTTGATGAATTTAGTCACCAGCTGGTGACGCTCAGGGCTAACCCGTCTCACCCAAACGTTAAGCGGACTAGCAGCTGGGTTGTCCACCACCCACTTAGCCACCATACACGGCAAATGATTTTTACTCTTGTCATGAACATCAATGCCATGTTTCCTGAAATTTCCAGGACCTTTAAAAACGCCCCCGCCTGGTCAACCTCCGCTGGAAATTGCCGACAAACTGAACAAAACATTTCACCTGTGTCGCTAAGTTTCAGCCAAGAATACTGTTGAGTCCATGAAGGAATAAGAAGCCTCTTTCTTCTTTCTGCCTCGTACCTCTCTTTAGCAGACATTTTCTTTCTTTCTTTGTCTAAATGGTAGTTGGCAAACAAGTTTAAGGTTTCTTTCTGGCAAAATTCATGGCAAAATCCAAATCTCAAATTTATCCAGTCTGATAAATTTCTGTCTTAAATGTATTTATTGGTCTGATAAAACTGACACCATCTCCCCCCATATTGATGAATAATATATCATGCACCCCTATAATATACACATGCAGCGCACCAAACAGGATAAAGCCGCACAGCTGAGCCTGAAGTAACCCTTGTCAACTTCCTGTTAATTCTATTTGCTGTGATGATTAAAAAGAGGAGGTCAATAATGTCAACTTCTTCTAAAGAGAGAAAGCCCACCAGGGGTCTGGTTCAAAAAGGAGGTTCAACAAATGCTGAGTCAAAAAAAACTAACTCGTAGTCAACAACCTCTTAAGTTATGCTTTGCCAGTGTGCTCCACAGTCATGCTCTGGTTTTCTGAGAAGCAACTTGTATTGTTATAGACTATATAAATACAATTGATGGCTTAAAAAAAACATAATCAGTGGGGCTCCAATACTGTGATTCACCATAGCAGCGCCAGTAAAGAGCAGAGATCCTTCTAGAGTAGAAGTTTTATTGCAGTTGGGGTGGGGGGTTTAAAAATGTATTTCAGATAACTGTCTGAAGTGTGGACATACTATAGGTGATATTTGTGATGCAAGGAAGGATAAGATCTTTTTTTTGTTTGCTTGTCTGTTTGGCAAACTGACAAAAACAAAAGAGGAAAAAAAATAACCTAATCCTGTTAAAGAAAAAAAAAAAAAAAAATCATGTCATCTTTTAGACATCTCCAAAATGGGTGTTATGAATGAATGTCTGATATTGAACCTGTTTGAGCTTCATGAAGGGAAGATGAGAGAGTAACTCAGGGTATGTTGAAGTAAAACTTCTCCCAACCAGGTTTAGTTCGGTGTCAATTACCATGGTAACACTCAGTTTCTGAATTCAGCTCAACTGAACCCTCTGGCTCAGGGTCAAGTAGTCTCACGTTGTGAAATGGTAAACTAAGCTTGCGGTTCAACAAACTCAGAGTTTCTACATAACCCGCTTTCTGAAAAGGATCCGTGGTGACAGACCTCATGGCACGCTGAAGAGTTCAACTGATAACACCTGAAAACAGTTGTATTTAAAATCAAAATTAAACTGTATAATTTGGTTCTTTAGAACAACGTCAGCAACCAAGGTATGCTCAATGTGCAAAAATAGCTGCTTTGAAAGATCAGCCAACAGAAAGGAATGTTTATCCTTCCTTCTGTTTTCCATTTTCATTTACTCGGGTCTTGAAATATGAATTCCTGATTGTACACTTCTGCTGTAATCTCACATTATCTTTTTATTTTGATATAAACTTCATTAAATACACTTTGTAGTGCTATATATTCACTTTCAGATTTGCCATTTTCAAGCAGGAATCTCAAAAATAAACCGAGTTGGGAAAAATTTAAAGGTATGTAACTTCTTAAATCTCATTTTCAGGAGGGGTGCGTCGCTCTCTTTGAGACTGGCCCAAAATGGACACGCGAGGCATAACGAGCTGAAGAATGCTGCCCTCATAAAACAAAGTGAGTAGTCATATTTTGCAGTTTTCTTCTGAGAGTTGCGAAACTAAAATGGTCGGATTGTAGCCAACTCTTCTTGTTTTATTCCAGCTTGTTTTTTTGTCTTTTTTTTTTTTTGTCTCCGTAGGCGCTGTTCAACTTAAAAAGCAAAAACAGCACTCTGACTGGGAAAAGTACCTCATCTCATGCTACACTCAAATTAAGAAATAATTCAGAAAGCAGGGAATGTGTGTAATTTATTGTTTTTTATTTTCACTTTTTTTTTGCATCAAACATTATTATATTTAAAATACAATTGGCAAATCTGCCATGCAACACACAAGCATTTACTAACTTTTAATTTGTTGAAAAACTGCTTTGCTTTCATCACCCAGCTAAGCACAAATGAACATGCATTTGACTCAAATTTCACTTTTGAAGAGGTCATGTGATCAAGACTGAGCTGACTTGTGGGTTTGTAGTATTTGATATTATGGAAAAGCGGTGGTATTGATCTTTATCACATTTAACAAATACCAGGCATACCAGTGGTGGTTTTGTCCCTCCAGATTCCTGTCTGTGACTCACTTAACTAGTTGCACAAAGTGCATTTGGAATAGGTAAGAGCCCCTATGACCCTGACTGACTGGGTTGACTGGACTACTACATGTTAAGTACCATGTATCAGCTTTCTTCTTTGTTTTAGATTGTAGTTGATGCAACAACTAGAACATTAGATCTCCTGTTTATATTTATTAAGTTCTAACCTGAAACTTCTAATTTCATCTTTATGTTTTCTTAAGTTATGTTTAAAAAAAAAAAAAGAAAAGTGCATTGTTTTATTTAAGAATTTTCAGTGATCCCTTCTCGATACCTTATAGTTATCTTCGGTGGATATGGTGCATAAATGGGACCTGCAGAATCTCATGCCACAAGAGATTTTTTCAGATAAAGTCGCTCTAAAATATTCCAGGATGATGGGAAGGAATGACATGTGGGGTGCAGGAAAAGGAAGGATGCAAGGAAGCACAATTAAGGAAAATGAAAAGCACCCTTGGAAAGTGTGTGTGATGTGATGATTATTCTAACCCCTAGATGGTGCCACTTCAGTCTGTATGTTTAAAACACAGGGTTCACCTTTTATTTTTAACTACATTTTCTTTATAACATTTCTTTGATGGCAGTCATACTTTGGTTATTTGCTGTTCACCCAACCACCAAGTCATTGTAGTTCTTGTTCTAAAGCAGTTTCATGTTCACATTTCTGCTTTTCAAATAAAGATGTTTTCTAATGACAACACTGTTTCTTGACTCCCCGTTCTGTGGATATATAATTTAAATGAGGGCTAGTTCATTCAAAGAATCATGAAGCCACGCAAACCATCCCACTACACTTGTTAGAAGTGACGCAGAAATGCTCATGCCACAGTGAACAGCTGTAGGTCATTTACAAACAACCACATTGTGTTTTTGCTTGTGCCCAGTTTGTGAGTGTAAATTCTTTCTGCTGTTGGAGTTTGACCTGAAACATCTGAGAAATGTCACTTGATGCCATTAAGACTTTCAACATTGTATAATGCATTAATACGTGTCTGAGGGCACGTCCAATAATCACTCTTCACAACCTGTTTACATGCTGTTGCTTCATTCATTGCAGACAGAAAACCTGAAACATTTCACTTGGTAGCAATGGAGAAATATTAGCTTGAACCTGAGCATGTAAATATGCTATAATAAAATGTTAATTAAAATTATATTATTGGGATGTTTTCTGCCAGAGTAGGTAGGTTGCTTTAAAAAAAAAAAAGCAATATAGAAGATAATCTTGCTCATTATTTTAAAATGAATTAAACTGCATGTACATGAATACTAGAACGTGTTCGCAGTCTAAGCAAATGTATCTTTTTCTTCTGCTTTAAAGTGCATAATTCAAATGTGCGGTGTGGTTTCCAAACAAAATCAGCTTGAACAGCTAAGTGGTCTATCACTTCATTAATGTTTACAGGAACTGAACAGTTGTTGATTTTTATGGATGCGTTTGCCAACGTGTCAGAGTCTCTATTGCAGTGGCTCAGGTCAAAAGCTTCCTTCACTTCCATGCCCTGCCAAGCACAATAAATAATGTGGCAAGCTGAGGCCTTTTGTGTCCACACAGATTCCTTCTTTTGCCCGGGGTAGGCGGAAATCGAGGCGTTTGATCTGAATTCTAAAGAGTCTTGTTGCAGCCCAATAAAGGGCGCCATTGTATGTTAATAGTTTATATAAGAGCATATGACTGCTACAGTGCAGGGCAGTGGCTAGTGGCGGAGGAATGATTTGCATTTTCCAAACGCATGGTGTTCTCAGTCCAGCCTTTTGGCTTGCTAAAAAGCACAGTATTTTAATTAATTTCTTCACATTTTGTACACATTTTTGTGTACCACCACAGCTGAAGGTAAATTACTTGCTCTATACTCTTCATTCTGTTTTATACTAATGTAATGATGTAATGTGGCTGCTGCGCCTCTGCCTTGACCGGTCAAATACTTGGCAGTATAATGGGTCACTTAATCATAATTCCTCAAAGTAAATATTTTTCTTAATGATATTTTAAAGACATCCTTTTATATTTGGCAAGTTTAAGAATACCTCAGAAACACTATCATTAATTTAATATTAAAAAAGAAAGTCTCAAAATTGAAGAAATTGCAAGACGTTTTCTGGCAGTCCATCAGTCTGTCCATCTGAAACTGGGCTGTAGGTCAGTTTGGGAGTAAAGTATTAATACAGGGAGAGCAAACCACGTGGTTCTGCAAATGTTTTGCAATTGGTTTGATGTCTTGCGTCTTGTGACGGTGCATGGTGGTAGGCCATCGCCCCTGCTTTTATACAGCCAGCAGGCTGCCTGGCATTTCTTGTCTGTTGCTCCTTACAAATCCAGCTGGATGCTCAAGTCACACCTCAAGATGGTCATTTTTGGAGCCGGCGCTGCCTACGCCGCTTGCACCGCCGGCTAAGTCTGGTAAACCCAAAAACCTGTTACAACAGTATGACTTTTTAGTTGCAGTCGACAAGCCTAGAGTTCTTACAGGCCTACAATTATTGAACTTGTGCTACTCATTCTACAAATGATACTTTAGGCCAATACAAGGTGCTAAAAGTAGCTTTTTTTTTCCTTATAAATCAATGTTGCTTTTCAAAGAGTTTCCATAAAATTCTTTTATAATTAATTTTTAGCAAATTTATTAGAGATGCACCTTGATCTACATCCATGCAGCCTTAAATGGATGCTTATTAATTACTTCTTCTGTTTTTGTAGACCTGGAGTCAAAGATGAACTGGGGGGCCTTTTATGCCGTGATCAGCGGCGTAAACAGGCACTCTACAGGCATTGGGCGCATTTGGCTCTCTGTCATCTTCATCTTCCGTATCCTGGTGCTAGTGGTTGCTGCAGAGAGCGTTTGGGGAGATGAGAAGTCCGCATTCATCTGCAACACCCAGCAGCCTGGCTGCAACAGCGTCTGCTACGACCAGTTCTTCCCCATCTCGCACATACGGTTGTGGGCACTTCAGCTCATCATGGTCAGCACCCCTGCACTGTTGGTGGCCATGCATGTGGCCCACCGACGTCACATTGACAAGAAGATCTTGAAGAGAGCAGGCCGCAGCAGCCCCAAGGAGCTGGAACACATCAAGAACCAAAAATTTCAGATCACAGGAGCTCTGTGGTGGACGTACATGATCAGCATTATCTTCAGAATTATCTTTGAAGTGGCTTTTCTCTACGTCTTCTACTTGATCTATCCTGACTTTAAGATGGTGCGTTTGGTGAAATGTGACTCCTACCCTTGCCCCAACACAGTGGACTGTTTTGTCTCCAGACCAACAGAAAAGACCATATTTACTGTGTTCATGCTGGCGGTATCTGGGGTGTGTGTGCTGCTCAACCTGGTCGAGGTTGTGTACCTCATCGGAAGGGCCTGCAAGCGGTGCTTCGGTAGCTCTGAAGATGAGTCAAAAGATGCTTGGATAAGTCGAAGATTGTCATCTTACAGGCAAAATGAAATCAATCAGCTCATAGCAGATCATTCTCTCAAGCCAAAGTTCACCGTGACCAAAAAGAACCCACCTGAGAAGGCCGAGAGATGTTCTGCTTTCTGAGACTCCTTTTAACTAATGAGCAGTAATCACACCTGTCCATGGAGCATGTTCCACATTAATTAATGACGCACTATATATCTGTTTAGCATTTTGATCTTTTATTTATGTATCTTTAGGTATATAGCTTATTCATTCTTGACCTTTTTTCAATTTATTTTATTTTCACTAACAAAAACGTAGCTGTTCTTAGCTGTTTTGTCCAAACTATGTGGAGCTGGTACTGTAGGTTTATACAAATCCAACATCGCTGATGGAACCATACAACCACGTTTGCCATAGATTGTTAGACTTTTCCATTTCCTGTAGTCTTTGCAGTGTGATCCGTTTCTTTCTGCACAACATGAGGAAGGAAGTTGACATGATGGGAAAACCGCTTGAGTGTTACAATCCATGACTGCGAGCATTATGCTTTTGTTCCATATTTGCTGGATGACAACGCACTTTCAGAGAGTGCATTTGTTGAAATCTTGCAATTGTGACAGATTTCTTTGTTTTAAAAAATCCAAAATAACTGCCAACATCTTTATATATATATATGAACTGTGAAATAGGAGAATCAAGTCCAGAACACAAAATCAAACATGAAATAGGTGTTGCAAAATGTTTTTATTTTATTTTATAGGTTGCTATTTGGAATCCAGCTCTGGTTTTAGGTTATAGTTGCATCCAACATCCCGCAGTTATTTTTTTCTACATTTGTCCGGACCATTGGGCTGCTTTTAAAACAAATGTTTGCCTTCAACAATAGAGAAAAATCTACTTAATAGTTATTAGCTTTAAAAAATCCAACCCATCCTCAAATTAATAGAAATTTTCAACTGTCTTGAAGGCACAGTTAAAAAGATTTAAAAAATCAAAACATTTTGGGTGCATTTTGTAAGAATATTAAAGTAAAAGAGATTACCTGATGGTTCTTAAGGGAACGTGATAAAATGTACTTTTTCTGTGCTTGAGAGCATATATTTAGGTGTCTCACAAATTCTGAAATAGCACAATTCTGTCATGTTTTCTGTAGCCTGAAACTGAAAACATGTAATGCAGTGAGCTGTTCACATTTCCAGGGTTCTGTGACATCATAGACCAGATTAGGGTAGAATTATCTCTCACCATATCCTTTTCGCAAGTTCAATTGAAGCAGCATTTGCTGTTCCTTGACAGTGAGTTGTGAAAATCTGAAACCAATTTGAAAAGGAGTGGAGCTGAGTGGCTGCTGACTGAGACTCAGACTAAAACTGGCTGCTATGAACAGAGCTGTAAAGACATTATAGCCCTCTGGTATCTTGACAAAAGCATGTCGCAGACATTTAAGTCCTCAGGACATTGGGTCTGCTTCTGCTAAAAGGTTTTATGTATCTCCTTAAAGACAAGTCTGGTGGACAAATTTATTAGATTATTTTATTCAGATCAAACACCAACTTTAATAGAAAAAAATGAAACGTCTGTGTGCAGACGTTTCATTTTTTTTTCTTTCCATTAAAGTTGGTGTTTGAAAATAAAATTTTAAAACACTTTGCCAACCATGGCGGTCATATTATTAGGAACTAAAATGCAAGCAGTTATCATTAGGTGTATTATAACTTTCTTTCTGATGGACTGCTCTGAATTTGAACCTCATGTTTGTTTGTTTTTCTGCTGGGGCAGTTACAAAGCTTTTGTTATTGCAGTATTGTACATATATTTGAAAGCATCTTCTATTAATTTGTGAACGCCGTCTACTTAACACCATTGCAGCTTCTTTATAAAAGTTCCCTTTTAACTGAGATCCACCACCATCATCATGTTGCTCCCTGTAATGTCCAGATGCGCTGGAAGCTGCTTATATGAATGCTTCTGCATGAAGTTGACCTGCTTTTTGTACCTGATGTAATACACACAGAACCGCTTATGTCGATATGCATAAATGCAAACACATGTATTTCCATCCAGGTAAACAATCCAGATAAAATAAGGTGGATTGAAACAATGTAATTTGTACGTTATGTAATTTAAATAAAGAAATTACTTGACTTTATGTTTTTCTATAGTTTATTAGATGGATTGTACATGACAGAATTGAGTTCATCAGTACTATTGATTTTTTATTTTTCCACTGCTTGACATCTTCCTGTCACTGTCATTTGTAACTTGAAGATGCCATTGACTTCTCTTCTCCAATTCATGCCCCCCACCCACCTTCAATGATAGGAGATAGACCCTTCAGCTATATTTAGATCCCGTTGGCACTTGTGGCCAGACAGACTCAACAGACCAAGTCATTGGCCAGCTGCCCTGTCACTCACTGTAAAAGTCGAGTACACGGGCTTCAGCAGTTTACATTAGAGAGTGTCCACTGTGCCAAATTTAACCACAGGGGGAGGGGGTGGGCAGCAATTCGGACATGATGGAGAGAGTCCAGCGGGTAGTGTGTGTGTGTGTGTTGTGGTAAGCGGAAGACCCCGGGGCCTTGGATCCTGAATCCTTCCTGAGTTAAACTCTGAAGACAGAAGACTGAGTCAGTGGGTTTGTTGGTGTGGAACTGAGTTTGTTAGCAGGAGCCAACTATTCTTGTCCATTCAAGGGCATCACTCTGGGCCCTGAGATCAGCTGAGGCCTGTCCACGAAGCACAGCAGCCTCATGGACCCTCCAAGACGTGCAGGGCTTCACCAAAGACGATGCATAAGTCGACAAGGTGGATTTCTCCAGTAAGCGTAAGTTTTCTGTCTTTATTTAAAAACTTAGGGATTTGTGCTCATCAGTCTAGATGTTTCCGCCTGACCTGAGTCTTTGTTAGAGAACATGCTGTTGCCAAAGGCTGTAGTGTTTACATCTGTTGTGACGGGACACAAGGTGAAACTGATTCCATGAGCTTGAGATAACCACTTTTGATTTTTTTTTTTTCCTCTTCTTCAATCTCATAAAGTCCATGATATTATTCTTATTCTTAACTGTGGGATGACACAGTTTGAAAGGTTTTATATTGGAAGCCTGTTTTTGTTTTATATCAGCCTACAAATTTTAAAACACTTTTTATTTTTGAGGAGGTGGATCCCGATACATAAATTCAGCTGTAGGAATGTGTTCTCCCTCACGCTATTATGCCCTGAATATCATGTCCTGCTACTGTACACTAAATCCATCAGAGGTGGAAATATTTTTACAACATAATGTATCCCAGCCTGGTGTTTGATTTCATCTCGTGTGGATCATGTTGCCATGGTTCAGGTCATGAAGGCCAGGAGCCGCAGAATCATGTCTGTCCCTGTCCACACTTGCCAAATATATATCCCCCCTAAAGTAAATATAATCCTGTCTGCATCTACGTGGATAAGACCAATACCTGCTCAGCAGCTGAATCCTGCTGGATGTTCAGTTGGCAGCTTGACTCCTTAGAGTCTTGTTTGATCTGAGCTTGTTGTAACTTGGTAAGACATTTTGCAGGATTTGTATATTCTATTTTTGTGACTCTTTTTCAACATCTCCTTCATCCCAGATTTAACCTAACACAGCCATGGGAGACTGGAACCTGTTGGGAAAGCTTCTCGAAAAAGCCCAGGAGCACTCCACCGTGGTGGGAAAGGTGTGGCTCACTGTCCTGTTCATCTTCCGCATCCTGGTCTTGAGTGCTGCTACAGAGAAGGTGTGGGGCGACGAGCAGTCCGGCTTCACCTGTGACACCAAACAGCCTGGTTGCGAGAATGTTTGCTATGACATTACCTTTCCCATTTCACACGTCCGCTTCTGGGTGCTGCAGATCATCTTCGTGTCCACACCTACTTTGATCTACCTGGGCCATATTTTACATCTGGTGCGGATGGAGGAGAAGCAAAAGGAGAAGGAAAAAGAGAGAGACCTTCACTTAAACAAACAGGTCCTTGTTGTGGATTCCAAGCACAAGAAGGCTATTATAAGGGACGAAAAAGGACGGGTGCGCCTGCAGGGGGAGCTCTTGCGCACATATGTTTTCAATGTGATATTTAAGACACTGTTTGAGGTGGGCTTCATTGTGGCTCAGTATCTCTTGTATGGCTTTGAGTTGAAACCCATGTACACATGTGACAGACCACCATGTCCTAATGTGGTTAACTGCTACATATCCCGCCCCACAGAGAAAACTATTTTCATCATCTTCATGCTTGGTGTTGCAAGCGTTTCTTTATTTCTCAACCTGATAGAGGTCTACCACTTAGGCTTCACTAAGTGCCGCCAGGGCATCACTTTCAGGAGGAGACAACAGGCCCTTACCACTGTCCCCAAAGAACCAAGCGAGACTTCGGTGCCGATTGTGCCAAGCTACGATGATTACTTCCAAGGGCACCGCCAAGTGCAGCCTTCTTACCCACCTGTACCCAGTTACAACCTCTCCCCTCTGTCTGAGGGCACAGACTCGTCCTTTCACCCCTACCACAGCAAGACAGCCTACAAACAGAATAAGGATAACTTGGCGGTGGAGAGGAGCAGCAGCAAGCCAGAGGAATGTGACCTAAAAGGGAAGAAGGGAGCAGGATCAGCCCCTGGGTCTCCTACGCAGACTAGGCCTGGCCATGGTTCCAAACACAGTGGTAATAAGACTAGAATAGATGATCTGAAGATATGAGGAGGTTTATGTTTCTCGTAGGGGTCTTAAAGTGCTGTAAGGGGATTATATGTTCTTTGAAAGAAGTTTCACGTGCAGAACTGACACCTCTCTTTAAAATGGCTCAGGTTTGACTCATTCCAACTCAGAGAGGAGAAGTATTTCAGAGAAGGTGCAAATGTACTGTAACATATAAAGATGGATGGAATCCAACTAAATACATTTCTAAACAACTTTCCTATTGGGCACTTTCTGTCGCCATCGGTTTTTACTTTAGATTGTAGCATATTTGTTTCTAATGCACCAATTTTGACAAGGTTGTTGAAGTGTCGCTGTTTTCTGAATTATGTTGGCCCGTGTGTGGTGAGAGTCTTTCCACCATTCAGAATACGGTCTGCTCAGGTTTACATTGAGCTTATCTTTTAAACGTGTAAAAGTTTTCGAAATCCGGGGCAGGATGGCGTTGAGCACTGACCTGACCTCAGTTGGAGGTAGAAGTTATGATGAAGAGCAAAATTGAGCTTTATTTAAATGTTTTGAGTTGCCATGAAGCCCTGTTCATTTGTTTAGACTTGAAGTGCAGAGTTGTGCAATACATGGAAACACATTAGACGCTGGAATGACTGTTACTTATTCCAGGTCGCGCCTCCAAAGAAATTGCACTGGTGTCAGGAGTTCCAACATTTGTACTCTCACTCTCTTTTTGTTTTGTTTTGACAACCAGAAAATACATAATTGTTAGCACATTTTTGTCTCATCATTGTTTATATGTGTATTTGACTTTTACATTTTTTTTTTTCCTGTAAAGCACTTGTTGACAACCATGTTTGTTAAACTGCTTGAAATAAACTTGTCTTAAATTTGGACAGCTTGCAGTTCATTCACAATTCTTCCTCAGTAGAAGGGGAACACGTTGGAGCTGCTGTTTTATATTCCTGAAAAAAAAGATGCAAACGAGATCAGGCCAGGGGTAGAAGAGGTACTGTACTGTGCTCCAGTGAACAGTGAAGTCTCCTTGTCACTTATTTCTGACATTACCGCTGAACGTCCAGTAAGAGAGCCTGCCAGGTGCAGTTTGAGGCTGACATGTTGAGGCAGGAATAAGCACGTCATGTGTAAAGTCTGTGCTGTCTACATATCACACGTTAGGTGTCATCGTCATCTGTTCCAGGAAAGCAAGGCACATAGGCACTCTTGCTATGAAAACCTTGAAATAGCATGTTCGGGACCAAGAGGCACTCTCATGCCTTTGGCCTGGTACGTTCACAGCCTCATGTCAACGCTCACTGTGTCAAAGTAAGAGTTATTTATCTGATGAAAAGTATTAAAACATAAATCTCTATGTTTTACCACAAGTGTAAGTGGAATCTAGACTGTAGCTTAATGTCAACTGATATAGACTGTTCTTTTTGTAATGAATGAATGAAAATAAATAAAATTGATTTATAAAATCAGAGTCTGCTATATGAGCCTAAATGGCTAATTACCTCCCTCTGATAAACTGTCTTTCACCGTCTGGCCAACAGGAGAATCAATGCATGCAAAAACATGTTTTGTTTTGTGTTTTGTTTTGTTTTGTTCTGTTTTTCTTTAAAAAAAAAAAAATCACCTTGGGTCTTAAAGGATTTTCCTGGCAATCCACATTCATCAAATCTAATGATTGACATGGCATCCCATGGAGAGTTTATCTGCAGGTCCAGCAATGACATTTTGGGGTTCATGGGTATGTTTGTTTCTGCTGCATTTTGCAGTTGGCTTAACATCCACAAACTTAATCTCTGTAAATGGATATCCACATGGATTTCCACAAAGTATTTTCACTAAGGGCCTTATACGAAGTCAGACTGTATATCAAAAAGAGAGAAAGAGAGAACTCCAGGCTGTAGATGTCACAAAATCAAACTACTTTTGCCAGACTTCTTTTTTCTTTTTTTTAATTTTTAATGTGTATTTATTTGTATGGTAACAATGATTTTAAAAAATGTAGCTGCATGCACTTATACATTTATGTCAGTATAATGCTATCATACACTGGCCCTATTTCAGTGTGGATCAAGTGTTTGCTTGCAAATATGCTGAAGACGTCATTTGGACTGACTTAAAAGGAAATGTTCAATGTCAGTTTGTGAAAACTGCCGAGCAAAAGCTTAATCAGGAGTTGGAATGAAAATGAATTCTATTTTAACAAATCATCATATTAGCATTTTTTTTAAAAATCATTTTCCCTGTTAAAATAAATAAGTTACACCCCTGTGGTGCTGTGTAGTACAGTACTCTACTGCCCTCTTCCTTAACTATTATTTAAACACTGGCATGAAGCTTGGTGCATCTGCTGGGGACGCCATCTGCTGGGCCAAAGACAAATGAGTGCCCATTTTTGATTAATGCTCTTACTGTATTGATTGCAATGCATAAAATATTAAAGACCCATTTTAATGCATTACTATGCATTCGGTTTAAGCAGATTAATTATGAGATATGTCATACATTAGGAGTCAGCATTGAATACGTCCTGTATCACAAAGGTTGTTAATATGTTTTTTTTTTTTTTCTCAGTCGCTTGCACAGCTATCTACACTTTCTGGTCTGTTTTCAATCACAGTGACACTAACCACCCAACCTGCGAATGTGTGATAAATGACAGAAGAGCCAGAAGCAAAGGCTGTCCTTGCTCCAACTCTGCACTGCTACAAGAGTAAGCTGCGAAATAAGGGAGGCTTCTGATGTCTGCTGACTGAATCAGTTAGACTGCTTGCAAGCCTGTCACCTCATCACAGACACCGCCCTTGTTTAAAAAATAAATAAATAAATCAATGCAGGCTGCAAGGCTCCAACCCCAAACTTGGCAGAATGGTCGAGAGCATAGCAGAAGCTGCGGTGAGAGGAGGCTCACGCAACACAATGAGAAGATGAACGAAAAGTCAGCTGCTGACATGGTTTCTGGGGCAGAAAACGCCATTATAGACTTAGATCTGTCACTACATCTTGGCCTCTTTGTTGTGCTGTGGGAACAAGCTGACCATTTGCTGCCACCATGTGACAACTCAAACTCCATGCAGAAGTCAAGAAATGATGTCATGGGCTGTCTAAAGAAAACTTGTTCTATTATGTTGACTTCATTGATTCTTTTCATAGTCTTTGCTAGGCCAGAGGAAAAAAAAAAAAAACCCACACTATGATAAAGTTAAGCATTCTTTCAGTGTAACACCACATAAACTCCTTTAACATTCAATTGCCTTTTCTGTTTGGTACAAAGATGAATGAAGTGATCAATCATAAGTTTTTATTGCAGAATTGCTTTATTGCCTGTCAGGGTTTGTAACTGTTGTGACAGTTAAATATGCTTGTGGGATAAACACTATAACAAGTCCCAGCCTTGATAAATGAGCCACACAAAGGCTATACTTGGAAACGCTGTTCACACATTTTGGTTCAGTATGCCTTACAAAACAGCTGGTTAGGGAAAGTCATGGCCTCTTGTGTGATACAGCTTGTTCATCACGCGCAGACCTAAAAAAAAAAAAAGTTCAACTATGATTTTATCACATGATCTTCTCAGAGATAAGCTTGTCTTGTTAATCCACTGACATACTTTTGGCTTTTTCCAAACCTCAAACATTTATACACAACTTGTGAACAAATTTTTCATACCGTTTTTGAATTTTAAAAAAAAAAAAGGGGTGGTGTGTGTGTGTGTGTGGGGACTACATGGGTAATTCGACAGGGTCCCATTTAAAAATAATCTTTTTTTTCTTTTCAGCTTCATTTTGCAGGGATATCGAAGTAGTGACTACAACAGAGGAAATGCAAAGACAAACAACTTCTTTCTTTCTTTTCCGTGTGCAGGGGTCACCACAGTGAATCACTGTTCTGCATGCTCAATTGGCACAGGTCTTATGTCGGATGCCCTTCTGTGAAACAACCCTACCCATTTATCCGGGCCTGGGACCGGCGCTATGAGAGGCTGGGGATCAGAGTCCTGCCCTGGGACACATATGCACATGATGAGGCTCGGGAGTGATGCGGGAGGGCGATCGACTGACTCCACACACTACGCCATGAACACCCCATGTGTCATCACAGGAAGTGACGACCAAAACATGTGAAATAACAACTGCATGCAATTTTTTCAAAGTTTATTTTAGCAATTCAACATTACTATGTACATTACATTAACATCACTGAAATCTACATTCTCAACCCACTTAACAACTTCAGTAAAAAGAAGAAAAGTTAAATTAAATAAGAATTTTAATGAACAAAGGGGAAAAAAAATCTAATGCTTCGCAATGTTACTACACAAATACTTTTAATTACACACACACACGAAAAAAATGTTGAAAAGGACTGACAGAAGAATGACATCACTTTAGGAAAGGACGGGACAATTTTATTCCAAAATACTAAACAAAACATCTCAATTTATATGGACCAAATTTGATTACTAAAATCAGAATGATCAGTTCTGCATTGTGGATTGAGATTCATTACAGCTACACGTTATATTTTAGAAAAAAGCGTGCACATGAGTGAAAACCAGAGATGTTCACATGTCAAACTTAATGTAAAGAGACTTGCAGCATTTGTTTAAACGGCAGCTAAACAAGACCTCTTAAAAACAGAGGCTGTCTTCTGTAACACTTGGAGAAGATGTGGGTGAAAAATAAAAACACACAAAAAAATTAAATTAAATAAAAAAAAAATAATAAAAAAAAACTCAGAAAATGGCTCACACGCACCAGCCTCCACTGCTCCACAGCAACTTCCCACTCTGACCTCAGGTTAGAGCCTGAGCACAAACCAGATCCCCCAACTGTCTGGTTTCTATATGATGCTGTGCTGAGTGTTGATGCCCATGGCAGGGGGACGTGTGTGTGGATCCCTGCCCACGTCTGTCCATCTCTGTTGGTCTCAGGAGCTGATAAGGGCATGCCTTAATCATGTTTGCCCTTGCCTTTAGGCGTGCCTTCGTTCCAGGCCACATAAACAAACAAAGCCAAGACTACATGCACGGCGAGCACTGCTACAATGGCTGCATAGAAGCAGCTGTCGGAGCTTGACATCTTCATTGAACCTGAAAGGAAGGATGATAAGCAGCTGCATTAGTAGTCAACGTCAAAGGTTTGAAACGGTCAGAGTAATTCAAGCAGAACCTCATCAAGATGTCTAGTTTCCAGTAAAGAAAAAGGAGAGAGAACTTGGATAACTAATAAACATGATGGTTAATGTGAGAGGATTAAAAAAAACAAAAAACAAAAAAAAAAACACACACACATTTCATCAGTACTCATTGCCAGACAAAGAGCAGTCTGGAGTGGAAATGACTGTGAAAGGATGACTTGTATGCTTCATTCACACAGTAATAAGACTTGCGGAGCCTGGAGCTGGTAAAATAGTAGGAGTAGTAGGGAGCTGCTAAACAAATTGAATAAGCTGCATGTCTATTTGCTTTTGCAGGTGCGCTAATGAGTTTCTAGTAAATTGAGAATACCTGCATGATGGTGATACATTAAGCAGTTACACGTATGGATTCTGCATGCTTCAAATGTTTTGGGAAAAACACCTATTGACTCATATAAGAGGTCGCCACATATATGTTTTCAGGCAACCCAAAACAATTATTACTGTTGCTCATCTGTTCCTCATACAATAACATTTTTTGGTTGTTTTTTTCCCCTCAATTCTGTATCTAATTTTTTTTCTTCCTCTTTTGTGTTTATAGGCAGCTGTCCATAGATGCTGCCAAGTGGGAATGACTGCAAGATTTTAATGGTTATGGCAAGGCCTTGTATTTTTAGTTAAGTGTAGTTCTGTTGGCGTTAGCAGTAAATGATTAACTGACTCAATAAAGGCTATTTTGAAATAATGGGCAGCTGCTGATTACTTCACGAGGAAGATAATTTAAAAATGGATTCGGGCACATGTGCAGTACATGCTTCCCTTTCAGTCTGGCTGCTGTGCAACAATGTTTCCTATTAACTGTGGACATTTAGTTGATACAGTTCTTTTTCATCTTTATTATTTATCTCCAGAGTAGAACTGCAATCCCCAATTCAAAAAAATAATATGGGAAATACAGGAAAAAAAAAAAAAGAAAAGGGAAAAAAAGGCATGGATTCTTGCTTGGACGGTAATGCTTTTTAATGCTTTTACTGCTTTTCAATGATGTCACTCCTTCTCATGCTCTTAAAAGGTATTCTGGCTTTGAGGATACCAAGTGTTAAGTTTCAATTTCAGCATTTCAGTAGCTACTTTGTTCTATTCTTCCTGTGAACCTGAATTAGCTTAAAAAGAAAATCTAATCAAGGTATTACAGAAAATGAACACTTCAAGCCACTGCTGCTAAATGTGGTTCAACAAGCTATTAGATCATGGAACGTACTCAGGTTTGATACACACCGATCCTGTATTTTGGCTCAGTTCAATAAATAACAATGCAGTCTAACATGACGTCACATTCATTTGAGGCATTTACAAACAGCAATTTTAGAATCTGGTAAGAGGCAGATTAACCCGTTTACTCCTGAATTTTTCCCTGAAAAATAAAAGGCATGCATGCAAATCTTTAGACCTTCCTTTCATTTCATGTTGGTTATTTTTGATGAAAACATAGGTTTCATACTCAGCATCAATTGTTGCCTGTGGGAAAACACTAAATTCACACAAATTCTTCAATTTGACCTGTTTACACATATAAAACA
>JBAMYA010000002.1:10531765-10551674 GCA_037176975.1 Arrhamphus sclerolepis
GTTGATTTTTGATGAAAGTTTACATTAGCCCAGACCACCATCCTTAAGGGTCAGATAGCAGAGTTTGTAAAGAGAGATGAGTACCTTCGGACTGTTATTGATAATAAGCTCAATTTTAATGGCACCACAGACATGTTGTATAAAATAGGTCATCTTAACCTTAGAAAACTATCCTCCTTTCATGTGGACAAGTCCATTATGATACCTCTTGTTTGTTGGTTTGTTTTACAAATTGTGTCTCACACATTCTTTATCTATTTTATGAATATTTTACAGTTTCTTGTTTATCTCTATTATTTATTATTTCAAGCCTAATGTGGGGTATTTTTATTTTGAAGTCTCTGTGTTTCTATGTGCCTGTGTGTTTTGATGTGTTGTGTCCATGTTCTTTATCCCTTCCTGCAAAACCAACTTCCCCCTCTGAGGACAATGAAGTTGAAATCTCAGAGCAAAGCGTTCTGTTGGGGAAATGCAGAACTGTGCGGTTTAACTTTTGAGGTGCTTTGGGATTAATTTTAAATTCCACACTGGGTTTAAAAGGCACTCTGAAGAAAAGTTTAAACAAGAGAAAATATCTCTCCTTTTTGTTCTCATTAAAATTTTCAGCGCAGCACTTTGGATCAGCTGGAGACCTTTCGGAGAAGTTCTAGGACGGCTTCTAATAAAGGTTCACACTGCTCCATTCCAGGATGGTCCTTATTTTGGCAATACTACGTATATGACAAGACACAACTTCTGGTCTAAAATAACCCCAACATTCCTCACAGGAGTACTAGATGCCAAAGTAATGCCACCCAGAGTGACAACATGACTCGATATTACTCCTGAAGAGATAAAGTCCAAAGAAAACAACCTCTTAAAGGATCCTCTGCTGCCATGGACACATCGATACTTATATTTATGTGTGTTGTTTGTGTAACATTGTTAGTTCAGAGGAGCTCGATGGAGATGCCTGTTCAAGAAGTACTTTTATTTACACACTTTCTGAGCACATACAGAGAGACATAAAATTACCTGGGTAAATAAGGACCATATCCATGGTATCACTGAAGTTTAATTACATTTCTGAGTCTCTTCAGAAGCTTAAAATAACTATTTTGTTTTGGCATAGCTACTATACGTTGCCCTCCCGTCCAAACATTAACTGCCATATTCTGTTCTAACTCAAAACAGATTTAATTCATGCCATTTTTGGTCACCAGCAAAGGTTTACACTGCTTGTCATATAATCACAGCCTTAGGATTGTTTTAGCTTTGGAATGTTGTCTGTGTCCCTTAAACGTTCTGAAGTGAGGCTGTTCAAAGTAGTGAGAGGACAGTGCTTCCAGAGGACTTTTGACGGGTTTATTGTAGTTTTTTTCTTTTCCACCACATCACTTTTGCATCAGACGGTTCCAAGGATCGAGTTGGTTTAACATTATGTCGCAACACAGATGTTCTGCAGAACTCAAATAACTGCTCATTGTAGACACTCGTGTTTGCTAGAGCTGCTCAGATCACCATCAGGTCTGCTGAAGCGCTGACTGACGGACCAGCTCAAGTAAACCACACTGACAGTTCAGAGTGGTGTTTTTTATTTATTTATTTATTTAAATTTAATTCCTCTATATAACATCTTGTCAGCACCCAGGTGTTGGTTATTAAATAACTGTGGAGTCCAAATACTATTTAGTTGTTTTATTTATTTATTTTTAATCTTGCATTTGATAATGATTAATATGGGTTATCATGTCAGAATCACAAAAAATAATAATAATTTTTTTAAGTAAAAAGCAATGTTAAACTTTCTCTGGTATGTTCATTTGTGATGGAAAAAAAGTAACTGAAATACGTTGTACTGACGAGGAAGTTTGTCCAATCTAAGATGTTTAAATCCAGGAAATATCTTGTCTGCTTGCCATCTGTGTATGCAGATTAAAAAGAAATGAAAATGTTCACAACACCACTGACCACACTACACAACAATATTCCACTTTGCATTTGTGGTATAGGTAACGGATTGATGGATGCATTTGTGGTCATACAGGACAGGCGGAGGAAGAGGTGCAACACGTGTGTGTTTCTAATAACCAAGTTATGCTGTCGTTATGACGTAGAAGCAGACCATTTGTAGATTTTACTGTCAGCCACTAGAGTGCTGGCTCCAGACAGCAAACTCATGCTTCCTGTAAGCTAACAAGTGACGATTTTTAATTAGTTAAAAAAACACATCTGGGACCCCATACTGAAACAGTGTCAGTGCAAAATGAGATTAGCTCACAACAATGTGACAAGTGGCATATGCAGCAACCAAAATGATGCGAAGCCCCAATACCTGAATAAAGTTAATTTACGTCTGTATTAGCCTAACTGGTCTGAAAAACAAAAAACAAAAGCGAAACTGAGAGCAAATTAAATTATATTAGGCAGTCAGTCAACATTATTACCCTCAGGACTTTAGCGCATTACAGGAGAAAACATTTTTACACAAAATTTTAGAACCAGTCCCAAAGCACACAGTTTCACAGAATGGGGCATTTATTGAATTTTTTATGAAATACTGTAGTTGTTTGTTCACGACCATATTTGGTTATACATTGCAATGTGAATTTGAAGGAGCTCGTAGCTTGGTAGGCTACAAGGCTCTTTTTAGTTATTGTAGTTTTGTAACAACAACTAAATCTTGTAAAATCTTTTCTCTCAGTCTGTCTCCATGCTGTTTGTCTTATTGGGCAGTGTTTGTTTGACGGCGTCACAATGTTTGTTTTTCTCTGAAATACATCCACCTTTTTTCTTTTTTTGCTTTCAGTCAGCTAACTCATTTGTTAGCTTTGTTACTTTAGCAAAATCACCCCGTGAAACATATTTGTTTGTCCCACGGTCATTCTTACAACAGTACTCATATTTAAAATAATCTTTGTATAAAAAAATGCACGTAGCCTCTGGGCTTGACATGATGCCCACAAGAAGTGCCTTAAAGCTCAAAACCTCTTCTTTTAAACAATAAATGAATACATTTTTGTTGTAACAAGTCATTATGGTGTCACCATGTAGTTTCACTCCTAGTGATCAGTGATTATGGTCGTGGCCCTAAAATTAACTTTACAACTAAATATTAGGCATCATATATGTTCATCTTTAGTCAGATTTTAAGTTTACAACTTCAGTCTAATATCCAAATATGTCCAATTGTGGTCAACATGGTGACAAATGCAGAGCTTCAAGCTTCAAAACAACAGTTCACAAACCACTGGGTAACATTACAGTGGCTATGTTCATATTTTCTATAGTTTTTATTGCTTATTTATAATGAAATCATCACGTCAGTTAAGATGGGAAGTCTCTGGTGTTACTCAGACATCTGAAACATACACGACTCCTGAGAGGAGATGTCATGCCAATCATTAGAACAAGGATTAACGATAAAATAAACAGTAGTCCCTTCTCATATAAAGGTCATGTGCAATTATATCAAATAAAGATCCCATCATCCCAATACACCAAAGTTATATTTTCTCTGAAAACAGAAGAAAATGTGAAAATAAATTAGAAGGCTTATTGCAGTGAGCTTTGGGAATAAACCATAAACCACAATAAGTGGAGCCACAGCTGAATGCACATGTTCACTCAGTTGTGATGGGGTGAATTTTAATGAAACTACTTCTGAAACTTGGCAAAAGTCATGTTCTCAATGGAATAAATTTGTTCAAGGGGTCTTTTGTGGCAAGTTCAGCTGAAGGTTGCCCTCCCTTGTGGATCTTGACCTGTGATCTTCCTTCAACATTTCCCATGGCTCTCTGGACTCCCCCAAGTAATGCCTTTCGCAACATCACCAGCAGTGAATTTCAAACGCGACACACTGAACACTCCACACCTGTTGTTTTGGAAAAGTGGCATGGTCGGTGTCCTTCAGAAGACATTTAGAGTGTCATAACCAAGATCTGCTACAGTAAGTTCCGACATGAAACCAGAGCAAGAATTGAAATGCTTTAAGCACAGTTAATGCTATTCATAGATTTATCACTGCTGCACAGATAGATACTGCTGGGAGTGAAAATTGATAAATGCATCCATTCATGTTAACAAACTATATATAATCATCAAAGTGCAGAAGTATTTTACTTGCGGGTCATTCCATACCACCTCACTCAGAACTCCTGCTTTATATCCTGGGAAAAAAATACAATAAACAAATGCTTTATTATCTAATGCTGCCACTCGGTGATATCAGAAATTTTCAGAAGATTATGATTGCTTAATAATGTTCTCTCCCTCTCTCTCTCGCTCACTCGCTCGCTCGCTCGCTCTTTGTAGGTGTGTATATACATATATATTTATGTATGTGTATATGTGTGTGGGATGTTGAAAGTTTTTACGCACTATAAAAATACACATAAACTTCTGTTGTCACTGTCTGACATTAAACCAGACTAAACTTTTCCTTTTTTAGGTCACTTGGGATTACCAAAATTATTTATATTTACTAAATGCCAGAATAATGAGAGAGATCTTTTTTTTTAAGAGATTTATTTATTACTTTCTCCAAAGTCTTCTCCACAGTTTACATACACTAAGATTACTACGCATTTAAAGAATTTGGGAAAGCCGAGATGATGATGTCATGGATAATAGGTCGATTGACAACATTTGAGTTAAATGGAGTCATACATCAAACACAGTGCTTCCCTGTGTGACATCAATTTCAAATGTACACAGGAGCAAAGACCCTTACTTGCACTTGGATGGCATCATGAGGAAGAATATGATGGAGAAATATTGAATCAACATCTCAAGACATTCGCCAGAAAGTTAATGGAAATGCAAATGGGGCTTCCAAATGGACAATGAGGGGTCAGGAGTGTCCAAATCCAGTCCTCGCAGGCCTCTGTCCTGCATGTTTTAGACGTTTCCCTGCCATAACACACCTGATTCAAATGAATGGATGCCTTTCAGCGTGTCAAGGTCCGTACAGGTCTGTTATCAATCTGTTCATTTGAAGTGCACTGAAGCAGGGAAACATCTAAGACATGCAGGAAGATTGGACATGCTTGGAAGTTGGGACACCATTGACCTAAGCATACCGCTAAATGAGTTACAAAGTGGCTTAAGGACAAATTGGTCAATATTTTGTACTGGCCATCACAAAAACCCTGGTCTCAATCCTATAGAAAATATTCAGGCAGAGCTGAAAGAGTGCGTACAAACAAGGAGCACGATGGCCTACAAACCTGACTGAGTTACACCAGTTCTGCCTGGAGGAATGGACCAAAATTCCAGCAAACTATTGTGAGAAGCTTGTGGAAGGAAATTCAAAAATTTGACCCAAATCGTACAGTTTAGAAACAATAAAACCAAATATTCACATCAGACTGTAAGAAAAAAAATGTGTGTGTGTGTGTGTGTGTGTATGCATTGTGTAAAATAATGGTTATTTGATTCCTGTAAAATATTCCAAAATCACTCTAGCTCCTAGTTATTCTCATGTGTACACAAGAAGTTGCCACAGTCTAACTGACAAACAAATAAGTCAGAGGCATGAACTGGAGTGTCAGGGAAAATCAGTATGAAATGTACAAAAAGCCTTCCTCTATAAGCCTATACTACTTTTAAAGGGACACTCCAGAGTTAAAACTACCCTGGGTCTATTATTAGATTGTAAGGAGTGTAAACATTTGTATTGCAGTGTATTGTCATAACTGTCTAAGTATTGAACTAGTTCTTTGGAAACAAAGGTTGTGAACTATTTTCCTTTTCTATTTCTATTAACAGTAATTTGCAACTAGTATAAAATGTGAAGGGCTTACAACCAGATGGCAGTGACTGGAAAAAGATACTTGTAGAAACATTAGTCATTTCTCAAGACTAAGTCAAGACTAAGAGGATCTAATAATAGACCTAGGGTTGTCTTCACTCTGAAATGTTCCTATTCTTTAGTCCGCGCAGTATGCCAATCATCCTTTTTTCACATCACATTTATCAAAGCCAATAATTCATTCATTCATTCATTCATATTCTTTCACATTTTTTGCACTATTTTAGAGAGAACAACTCCTTTAACTTTGATGTATGTGGATTTTATCTTTTTTTTTTTAATCCACAAAAGTCTTTTGCTTAGTAACCTCCAGAACAATTACATTTTATGGACAATGAAAATGTAAAAAATATCCTCAAGACCATCACTACACCACCAAGTGGAAACAAAAATCACTTAGGATATCGCATGCATGTTATATGCAAGTATGCAAATATATATATATATACATACATGTATATGAATCTGTACAGTAATATCACACACTCCTAATTACAGTGTGTCATTTTATATAAAAACTGCACCCTGGCAATTTATATTAAACTAGAGGTGTTGTTGTTTGAAGCCACTCACAAACACACACACGAAGAAATATTGTCTAGTTGCTCTTTAATTGATGATATCTGTAATGGAGTGGTAATCATCTGCGAAGGAGAGGATCATAACTTCACTTTATGAGCTACCAGATTGCAAAACTGTAAATAAAGAGGCATGAACACCGCCTCCACCTCAAAAACGACTGGCTTGCTGGTCGAGATAAATACTGTTTGAGTATATTTTCCTTATTTTACAGCAGGACTCACTTTTTAGTGTTTCTGCATTAATTAAAGATCCAAATACATTTTCAGTACCACAAGACAGCAGAGATAATGTCAGCAAACAGAGAGCGTGGGAACATTTTGCCTACGAGCAGAGAATTCAATCCATAATCCCATCTGCTGTATATGGTTCCATCTACAAATAAAGTCAAGTCAAATAATCACCATCGTTCCCATTTCAGGGCCTCTCTGGCTTCCTTGAACCCATGACTCTTAATATCTCCTGGTAGCGTTATGACCCACAGCCTATCGGGACAAGTAAGAGCACATCATATGCATGAGAACACAAGCATTGCTAAACCTGGTGCACAAATCCATTAGGAGTCTTGCAATTGTAGCAGCAGGCCCACAGTGAGACCCCACCACAGTAAAATGCTTTGACGTGCAAAAACTGTAGAAATTCCTCTGTGCAGTGTCAAGAGTTAAGTCAGGCTTGATCCACAGGGCGAAAAATCATCACGCTATGCTAATGTTGGGCTCTAATGCGTCATTGCTCAACCACATTTGTGTCAAAGTTGTTCTGCTGTGGAATTAATCTTTGCCTCCATCAATGAATTTGTTTCTGTATGAAACGACCATGCAAGCAAACCACTCAAGAGAGAAGAAGAAAATAAGAAAGTAAATGCATCGAGCAGCGCATTAGAGATAAACTCAGGTTTACACGTTGTATACTCACACATGACTGTTGAAATCAATGAGGCAAGAACTCCTGCCTTTTATGCCATGTGTATAAAAATATTAATAATATATGGTCTCAGGGATACATGGTCTGCACTGGCTCTATTCTCAGCGCAGATGCATGCAGTACAGTGGTGATAGTCAAAGCAAAAGCAAAACCAGTGGGACTTTGGAAGATTTCTGACAAAGACACTTTAACTCACAGAGCAACAGACCCATTTGTGTGAGTGAAATTGACAAAATAGAGTCATGAGCTCTGATGGATGTTATAGCATTGGGCAGCCCAGATGCATCACCCTGTCCTTGAACATAACTATAAGAAAAATGTCTTCACAAGCTATTGCCCTTCGCATTAAATTGCAGACAAAATGACAGATAGAGTGGGTGCCTCCCTTCAGCTTTCATTTATGGATTCTGGACTTTTAAAAAAGGAATTATTATTTTGCAAAAACAGCAGGCTTGCATGGTTGGATTATTTATATTAGAGTAAGATTAGTAGCCTCATAATATTTTCATACCAATGATATACAGCATCCGTAAAAAGACATAACAAAGTTGTGTCTGACTGTCTTCCATGCAGTATTGACAAATCAAATCTCAGCAAAGTTTGAATCCATGATATCAGCTGTTGTTTGACTATGAGTTATCTTTCTGTAAACCTTTAAATACATTTATATGAAGAACCAGAAGTCTGGGACACACAAGTCTGTTTTTTATATGTGTATATATATATATCTGCAAGCTATATCAGAAGCTCTAAAGCATTGAGGTTTAATTAATCAGATGATGGTTCATACAAGCCCAGAATGCTAACTATGTTCTTTTGTACATTTTGATGTTGTTAATTATTAATTTACCCCAAACAAGATATTAGGAAGCGAGGTTATTAGATAGGAAGACTTAGAAGTAAGCATCATCTGTGATTGACTCTTAACTGTATGACAGTTTTGACGCTGTAATTTCCCCCGAAGCAGCTTAAGTCACGCACCTATGGCTGACCTTGCACTGACACGCGGACCGCCTCCATCTCCTCAGAGAAACTGACTCGTAAGAAGCAGAAGTGAACCGTTTTGTGCCATTCCGTTGCTCTGTGACTTGACAGCACCTGGCTCTGTACGCTTGAGTTGCTGTGCTGTGCAAATGTCCCCATAAAAAGTCAGATTCCTACTCCTCTGTGTAATGGCTTAACTTTGGACTACGTATCGAGCGGTAGCTGCTGCAGAGCGGGGTAGAATGCAAAACGTCAAGGCAATGGATTTATAGGTAAATGTGATTTATGGTATGCTTGGACATGTCATAAATTCAGAAAAAGACATGTGGCATGTGTAATCATGTTATTATAGTGCATCACATCAAGAATGTGTCACACTGACATCTTAGCGCTTCCCTGTGAGGTGAACTGCTCCTAGCTTGTTTGCAAGGTAGGAACTATGCTCGGAGGATGTCAAAGCTCATCTCGGATAGGGTGATATGAGCACAAGCACACTTGCACTATCACAAAATTACATCTCTCTGGCTCCTGATGCATATCATGTCTCGCAGGCATTTAATAAACGAGAGAGCTAGCTTTGTTTATAATCTGCTCTTCCTCTTTTTACAGTTTCTGCAGTTCTTAAATCATTTTCTTTTTTTCTTGATTTAAAACCAGAGCAAAAACACCAACAATATTTCTAGTGTCTTTTATGAGGACATAATTGCTCAGAAGATATGCTAGAGGGTGAAAACGTATCACGGCAGAATTAATAGGCATACATCCCAAGTGAAAATGAGTCTGAGACGTTCACACACATTGAGAATGAAATATGGCAGTCAAACTTTACTACTTCTAACTCAAGCTAAAAAGTGTTACGCTCCTCACCCCCTTTTAATGCTCTCTGCCACTTAAGTCAAATAATGACATTAAGTCATTAGTAATTGAGTGAGCAGTGAACCAGCAGGGCTGTAATAAAGAGAGAACAAACCTTGAGGCTTTTCCTCCATTCATACTGCATTTAGGAGTGTAAAGACACATTTATAATAGAAAATACATTTATTTTTACTGTGTTGTTGACCTACTCATAATCAAACTGTGCAAATAGGCAGTGAGTCAGTCTTGTGCACATGATGTACTCATGCTAAGACTTTTAAAAAGTAAAGCATCCCACCCAAAGACTACATATTGTGTGTGGACCATCTCAATGAAACATTTCCATAACTAGTTATTACACTTTTCTGCCATTCATCAAACAGATGTATTCACTTATTCACCATTTCTGTAATTCTTTTTCATGCTTCTCAACCAGATAGCTGGCGTGTGTATATACTGTACATGCAGTGCAAAGAGAACACAGAGTACAAGTAAGGGCACAATATATTATGTGAGTACATCTGTTGGTGCCTTCAAATGAGGTCGTGTTAAACGTATGTTTTTAACTTTCTGTATGCTTGAGTTCACAAGTCATGTACATGAGTTCCCATGTCCTAATAATGAGCCAATGAATTCCATTTGAAGGCAGCATAATCTTCCCATGATCAAATGTCCCCAGGGTCCTAGATTCCCAGGTTCATCTGTGGAGTATGGGATCTGTAGAACATAAAACCCACACAAGCATGTACAAAAACTGAGGAACATAGAACCCTTTTCTGACTGGTAAAAAAACAGGCTGACAGTGAATGACGGCACAGATGATTGTACACTTGCAACAGGAAAATAATACACAAAAGGCACTGGGTGAACCATGACACATCCACTTATCCAGTTACACATTAATTTATACATTTAGTTCTGCTACATTATTGTTTGTTGCAGCCTGTGAAGGCTTGCTCTTTAGTCCCTCTGTGGCACATCTGGAGGTTTCCACAAGGAGCAATCGTGGTACGCAAAGAGCAAGAAGGATCGTTTTGTACTCCTTGCGGAAGTTTTGGTTTAGTAGTCCATATATGATGGCGTTGAGGCAGCTGTTGAAGTATGCCATGAAGTAGCTTGTGACAAAGAGCCACTCAGGTATGTTGGGTGCTACTTTCACAGGGTTTATAGCTACAGCCAGGCCTATGAGGTTTAGTGGAGCCCAGCAAACCGCAAACAACACAAAGACCATGAACATAGTCAGGAAGTTCCTCACATCGCTGGGTTTCAGTCTGGTCCTTTGCTCGGGTTTGACTCTGTGTTTCACTTGAATCACTAGCACCCATATCCTCATGTAGCAGTAGGACACGACCAGCAGTGGGATCAGAAAGTGGATAATCACCACTGAGATTGTATAGTACGAGCTGACAGTCTGTGCAAAGGTACAAGAGTAGATGCGAGGGTCGTACTGCAGAGAGCCAACAAAGAAGTTGGGCACCGTGGCAATGCCTGTAAGCAGCCAAGTGAGACCCAGGTAACAGCAGGTGTTCCTTGTGCTATACAGGCGATCGTAGTGGAGGCTGTGGCAGATGTAGCAGTAGCGGTTTATGGCGATGGCTGTGATGTTGAAAATGGAGCCGATGACGCTGAGGCCCATGACGAAGCCGCTGGCCTGACAGTGGAGGTCCCCCATGGTCCAGTCATTGTGGAAGATGGCTGTCAAGACCAAAGGGTACGGGTACAGTGCTACTACCAGATCCGCTACAGACAAGCTCACCACAAAGATGTTACCTGGACAAAAACAAGAGGTTAGAGCAACAGACATACTTATACCATAAGTGTATAGCATTATTTATAATAATAATAATAATACATTTTATTTGTAGCGCCTCTCAGGTCACTCAAGGACACTTTATAGTATTAATTTAGTATTATATTTACTTCAGGTCAAGCTTATGCAACTAAAACAGGAGGATGGGTTAATCAGAGTACTGTAAAAATGGTACTATTTTCACCCGTAAGGTGGCAGCGCGAGCTGTAACGCGTTGCACTTTGGGACTTTTGTAGACACGACCACTTCTGGTAAAGAGAGCAACAAGCCAAAACAAACGCATACTCTACTTTCAAACAACCATGGTGTACTACTGAGAACCTGCGGAGTGAACATCACATAACACTAAAGCAGAGAAGCTCCACATCTATCACATCATGGATGACGTGACGTGGGTAAAGTCATGTCTCTTTGAGAAGACAGAAGGCACTGAGACGGGGAAGAATGTTTACATTCTGAACCTCACAAGAAATCTCAGGCTATGTGACTGCTACACAACTGATGTCCTCCCTACTATGCCTGAAAAAATGGAAAAAACGGAAAAACTAGCACGGGGAAGACCAGAAATATGCAGATCGGAGTGTTCAGGTAGCTTCTATTGGCCTATCAAACAGATTTAAGATACACTGTAACAGTAACTTTTCTCCAAATAAGGTGATAATCTAATGACCCAGTAACAACAGTAAAGCGTGTGGAGTATTCCAATCATAATCACATTACTGAAGTAAATTCTGTGCACGTAAAACTAATTACAACATTTTTTCAGCAACAAACGGTTGGTGCAAAATGCAGTTGAAGAGTGTTTGATGATGACAATTGATAAAAACAAACATGGCTGCAAAAGGAGATACAACTGTTAAAAAAATTAAACAGTTTTTGACGTCACAACACTGACAAACACAAGCTTGGTGTTGTTTGATTAAATTCCGGAGGGAATGCTCGACATAAGACGTATAGAAATGTGTAATCTGTAACAGGTTAAACTGGAATGTGAAATGAATATATTAAAACCGACCAATAACATCTTCACGGGAATATTGGGAACAGGGTCAATAATTAGATTATTATTGGAATCGGATCTTTTAGAAATTTAATTTTCAATTATTTCAAGTGCATTTTCATGCATGTGCTTACGTTGACAGCAGCACTTGTCAATGATGTGATGTTCGGATAATCAGCTACAAGAGGCCAGCTAATATTAAGTGAGTCCTGCCTTTAGAAAAGAGGTATGCAGCAACAGACCGCTGTTTTATTAGCATCTCCTCCACAACAGTCACATCATTGTTTGGTTTTAATCTCTCTCCAGATAGATTTCTTGGATTCATAAAATCATTTTAGCTACTAGTAGAAGTCCTATGAGCTTCCCTGTGTTCATTGTGCATTTTGTAATGAGCATATTTCCTTATTTTCATCCCTGCACCACTCAAAATCTATGTATACACTCTTGTCACAGTTCACTGTGACACACCAAACTGGCAGCCCGGAAATGTTTTTTTGTTGCTATTATTTTTTCATTGTGTTTCCACTGGCACTTTCTTCCTTCCTTCCTTCCTTCTTCTTTCTTTCTTTCTTTCTTTCTTTCTTTCTTTCTTTCTTTCTCTTTCTTTCTCTTTCTTTCTTTCTTTCTTTCTTTCTTTCTTTCTTTCTTTCTTTCTTTCTCAGTCAGGAGTTGGATGTGCCTGAGTTTACCTTTTAACACTTTCAAACTAGGGATGTTTCTTCTATATAACATGATCCAAAGCATCTGTACAACTTGTACTCTGGGTCTGTTCTGGGTTCTGGGATGAGAGTTGGGTTTTTTGTTTGTTTGTTTGTTGTTACTGTAAATAGAAAAATTTGGTTTGATTCAATTCAAATCTGATATAACTTTTTGTTTAAAAGAAGTATCAAGTTTCCATTACAAATTAAAATATGCCATGTGTATAAATGTGTACCTTCAAACCGGTTAATTACAATTTCTTTTTTTTCTATTTTTGGCACTTAATAGCACCGGAAAAAAAGAGCATTTGATAGCTTTTTTTTATCTTTACTTTCATATGCAAATCTGGTACAGATGTTTTTGGTGAGTTCAACACTTTTCCTGTGAAGCCATCCTGTTGTGATGGATGCAGTATGTAGTTTAGCATTGTCTTGCTGAAATACGCAAACCTTTCCCTGAAAGAGCTCTTGTCTGGATAGAAGCGTTTAACAGAGTCCTCTCTGAAATGTTATTTTTATACGTCATGTTGCCAATTAATTGCCCCATTTGTTTTTCAACCCTTTGTTGCTTATATTCCCTCGTCAAAGTTAAAATGAACTAATATTTTCCATGAAATTGTTAAATGTCTCAGTTTCAAAATCTAATATATTCTATATTCTCTAAAGGGAATAAAAGACTTGTAAATAATAGGATTCTGTTTTTATTTCTGTTTGACACAGCATCCCACCTTTTTTGTATCTGGGGTTGTATATGAACAATAATAATAATCAACATTATAATTAATAAATCTAACATGCATATAGCTGTGTCACATCAGCCACAATGTGAAGCCTTTAATTTCCTGTGTTGCTGTTTTTGTTGCTTGTGTTAACCATATTAGCTTCCATGGATTGACCCGGATCACTCATCACATCTCTCACGCTCCCACTGTACGTAATCCATGCTCTACACTGGTACCATTACCATCTTAGGGGTGATCATGCTCTACACAGCTTTTTCTAAATTCCCTTCTTTCTTCTAAAATCCAAATGATATCCAGATGTTAGATTTGACGGTGTAAATTTCGTTAGCATAGACTGCCTACTTGTTTTTGGTTTGTTTGTTTGTTTTTTTTACCCTGCAGTAATGGTGGGACCCAGGAAGACTGGCTGCTTCAAAATCACAACAGCAGTTTTACATTTGATGCTCTCTAGTCCCCGACCTTCCATCCACAGTGTGTTGTCACAAGCCACTTGACTCGAGGTGAAACCCTCAAGGAGCGGTCTTGTCTTGACATCAGTGGCTTCCGTGTCCTCATGTGGCCAAGTTATTAAACAAAATAAGTTTTTGGTTCAGACTTTGTTCCTCCCAGTCAGCTAGGCTTTTCAGTCTGGTACTTTTGTAGCTACTTTGCTGTGGCTCACCTGCTTGCAGCGTTTTCATAATTGCCATTTTCTTGTGGGATCCCAAGACACCTGGAGCTGTTCTGAACATAGAATATACAATTGTATATGTTCAACCACTATATTAGTGATAACACCTGCGTGTGTATCTATCTATTTCTATATGTGTATGTGTTTCTTTGTGTGTGTGAGTAATTACACACACATAAATACTTACACACACTCGACCAGAGTTTTAATAGATGAAATAAAGACTGCTTTTTTTTTTCTTTTCTTTCAGATTGTCCATCATAATAAAATGCTGAAATCAGTCAATGTTTGTTTCAAAGTTTCTTTGCTGCCAGGAACAGAAAGTCATGCACATTTGAAGCTTAAGTCCTTAAAAAAACAAGACATTGAGTGAATTTACAGCCCACACAAGTTCCTGTCCTTTTTTTGAGATCAGAGCTAATGCTCGTGTGACACTGGATTTCTTCAGAACACATGAATTATAGAAAATGACATCTAACGACGTTACAGTGCAGCTGCTCTGGGTGGGGACAAATAAAACAATGAATCAAGCCATAATACTGTACCAAACAAGATGATAAAAAGCATAAACATAGCAATACTGGATTGATCTTCAGCAAATTAAGTGCCGGCTGAGGTTTGGAGGAAAAAGTTGATATTTTTAGAACTTTTATTCATTATAGGTGAGACCCTGCATGAAATTAAAATGTTCCACATGAAGATATAAAGTTTCTGACCTCTGAATAAAAGCTAGCGGTCTTTTCAAGAGTTTAAATGCTTCATTGCAGGCTAGAATGGGGCTTCAGATACTAAAAAGTATCAGGTTGATTGAGGGATTTTTTTTTTAATTGGTTAAAAAACTGTATTAATATAAGTTTAGATACTGCGTTGCCGTGATCCCTGCCAAGCGTTCATTTTCATGTCGGTCACTACATGAGTGAGTAAAACATAGAAAATACACTCTCTGTAAATAATGAATACACATCTGATATAAAAAGAAAGCAGCTTCAGGTCAGAAAACAACTGAAACAACTGCACTGATATACTGGGAGTGGCATTCAAACATAATATTTGATACAAAGTCTAATTTACACCTGAGGGGCGATAGAGCTGCAATATGTTTGGTGACTGCCCCAAACAGAATTTAGGGCTTTTAAAGAAAGAAAATTTAGAATACCGAATCATTTAAGCATCAATATGTCTCTTTTATATTTTTCTTTTTCCTTTTTTTTTGTTATATGTGTCTGGGTAGTCAGAGACAGTCCATTTCCAAACTCACTAAAGCAGCTCGAGTCGTCTCTCAAGCCTGCTGAGATAAAAATAAAAGCATTTGTTTTTCATCCTCAAGTTCAACGCAGTGGGCAAATCTGTCAGATTGCATTTGTGACGCTCCCAGCACTCACTGTGTGCATTTGTCATTGTGTAAAGGTTTGATTCCTCACTGACATCATGCTGCTCTGTGCTATCATGTGCACTGGCTGGACGGTGCACTCCAGCTTTGCAGCTTTCTCTGGCTGAACCCTCTCTTTGCTCTTATCGTCGGGAGGATGAGGTAAGTGCTAAAACATCGCGGAGGGGTTTGCTGTGAAGTGACCAGATGACTGCCTTTGTTTTGTTGGCATCCATTATTAAAACACTGGACAAACCATCACATCTGTGTGTGTAATTAGCCAACTTGGCCGGAAGGGTGCTCGTAACACCCAAACTCGCAGTGCTCAGACGGTCCTTGCTGCAGTGTGAAACACACAACCAACAAAGTAGTTGTCACACCTGCATACAAGGAAAGAGTCGTGCCCACTGGCCCCTCCTGGAGCTATAATTATCGAGTGTGAGTTGAACAGAGCTCAACCTGAATGCTGATTTGTTACAGGCCAGCAGGGCCAGCTGACACAGAGCCTTTAACCTCTCTGACACCACTCTGTAATTATTTGATTTTACAGTAGGCTGAACTCGCACAAAACTGTCAACCAAGTGAAATGTTGCATCGAATCAACTGACTCTTGCTTTGAGTGTCTCCTGAGAGCTGAGCAGCCACCAAGCGAATTTCCCCAGCGTATTTTTTGCTTTTGGTGAATGAATCGCTATTTCTGTCGCAGCTTTGAGCTGTGTGTGGGATTTTTGTCACCCAACTCATTCAGAACAGCAGACTGCAGCACATTCCAAAAACATATGATGCAAAACCTGTGTGTTTGCGCGCGGTGCATACCAGCCGAACAGAGAACAGACTGACATAAGGAGATAAAAGCGAGGAAATACTTGGATCAGACTCAGTAAATGATGAAAATGCAAGAAAAGGACATAAACAAAAGACAAGGCGGGGGCCTGCCAGGCAAGCTGCTTTTCAGCTTCACGGCTTCCATGGCTGCATGCGCACGTGCACCTCAGGGCCTTGTGCTCGCAGTCCCACCCACTGCCTGTGTTCCATCATTCTCACCACTCGTACGGGTAACGTGACACGCTGTACTACGCTTTGATTCACCCAGCTATATTTAAACACCTTTGAAGGAAAGATGAATTAACAAAAAGGAGGCAAAAAAAAAAAAACAAGGTGTGGGAGTGCTGGCATGAATGTAGCTGAGTGTCGGCACCTCATGGCTTGTTACTCCAAAGTGTGCATCTCAAATTTGATTACATCTGACTTAGTGAAGTTATGATAAACACACGAGAATAACCTTTCAGCAAGGGCATTACTGCTGATGAATTAGGAGTGACGACTACATGAACTCGTGTTCAAGGGGCCAGAGAATTTAGAGAAGTTTAACATTAAACTGACATGAGCTGCCTTTTGGTGATGCAGCCTGCTATGAGCCCAGCCAGACAAAAAAAAAAACAAAAAAACGTCATCATCATCTTCAAAGGCCTTCTACCAATCAGACCTCTTGTGTTTGAGAAATCAGGACTCACAAGCCCCGGGAGAAATTGGACCACCAGGATACAAGCAGCGTCTGGTGCAGCGCTCGGGGAGGAACAATCAGGGAAATGCAAACGGAAGGATGGTTAAGCGAGCTAATTTTAAGAAGGAGAGTAAGCATGAGATTGCGCTTCCACATATGATCTAGTCAAATCATCCCAATCCTCATTCCCAGTTGCCAAATTTAAAAAAAAGGCATCTACGATGTCGCTGTCAGGAAAAGAAGACATGTTTAATGTAGTGTGATAAGTGATATTTCCCATGGTTCAGTGCTGTCAATTTAAATTGGCTTCTGGTCTGACTCACTAAGTCCTCTGACTCAATTAACCCCCCACCCCCCTTCTGGATGTGTAGATTTTTCTTTTTTGTTTTCTTTTTTGTTTTTTGTTTTTCTCCCCAAAAAGCAGATGGAGGGATCTGATGTGATGTAACACATCATTTAACAGAATTTAAGTCCATCCTCCACCTTTTGCACCCCATGTGACCCTAAGATCTTGATGTGATGGTTAAAACGCTTTGGACATTTTTTCTCCATCTGCTCGCTTCATCCTTCTCTCTTTTGAATTTTGTGAGTGTATTTTTAGTTTGGTTAACCCCCAATGGGACACCCATGTATTAGCATATGATTGGCAGTCCTGCAGTGTCATGCTCTACTCACTGAAGAGTCGGTGGATGCTGCACATCCTCTGACAATTACACTCATAAAACAGCCAGAATGGGCAGTAAGGTACCCATTAGTATCGAGGCGCTGATATGGTTTAATTAAGAAAAACCAGTAGCTACCAATTGCATGCATGTACACGCATGTGTTCGTTGCGGTGGGTTAGGGAGGCATGAAGGCAGCAGCGTGCTAAGCAAGTGTGTTGAAGTGAAGCCGAGTGGAAAGGTCCTGCTGTTGTGTGCCGGGAAGAAAACCAGCCGTCTGAATAATGTTTAAAACACACACACACACACACACAAAAAGGAAAAAAATGTGGATGGTTCCTGCCTCCTGAGAATCATGATGTATACCTTTTAAATGCTGAAAGAATGTTGTTGTGCTGTAATGCATCTCTCACCACTTTGCAAAACAGCCATCTATCACAGTAACTTATTTTCATGGCAGGCAGCAGCTCGGAGCTCTTTAACTGTGTCCACGTTTTCCTCCTGGAAACTTTGTACAATTAAACATTCATACAAAGTGAGCCAAACCTATAAATAGCTTGAGAACAGAAGGGGGATTGTTGATTGGCTAAAAGAGGTAACAACTTCAGTCATTTAAGGACATGCTTAAAATAAAAAAAAAAGATAGGATAGCTGCTAAGCCTCTGGTGCAGTTTCATGTTTCTGCTCATACATGCAGACCAACAGGGACGCCACTTAACTGGAGAGGACTCCTGTGTGACTGGATCTGTCAGTCAGACCAATTAGTGCGGGAGAACAGTCCACCGGTGTGAGGCCTTTACTCCTGCCCTCTTGTGAAAGACCAGTGGACTGTGTAAATCGGCAAATCAAGTTATCTGTCACGACTTCATAACATTTTGCCGAACTTCTACCGGCTGAACACATTCAAATTGAAATTAAAAGCTGATTATTCAAAAGAGTGATTGGTCTAGTCTAGCAGCCTCTTTCTCATGTTGTCAGCGGCATCATGTTGTCCTTGCTGCGTCTTGGCTGTCGCCTGCATGGGCAGAAGGCTTTCCTCACTTTACTGGCTCTAACGGCTACGCCACATTACTCCACGACCTGCAGGACCTTGCAGTTCAAAGCAGCGCAACATCAAATGCACATTTCTTCTTCCTCTGAGATCAGTTTTCTTCCTATGAGAACACTTCTGAAAACACATCTCAGTAAACTAAATCATGAGATTTGGTAGAATTAATGTAATATCACCTTGTAAGCTTCTTGTGATTGCAGAACAGAATTTCTATTATATGCTTTTCAGCTGCCTTGCAAAAAATAAATAAATAAATAAAAAAGCAACCTGTAAGGCTTTAGTATATAGTCAGTACTCTGTCTATTCTATGAATGCTTCTTCTTATCTTTTTCTGTTGCGGTCTGTGTGTTTCTACATTGAACAACACTGGCTATACATGTATCACGATATCTGGTTTACATAGCATGATATGAACTATAGCAAATATAATTATCAAATGTAGACAAGAGATGACGGACATATGCTGAGGGACCGTGTGAGACTGAAATGAGAAATCAAAGAGAAAAAGGATGTACTGGCTCTATGAGCTGTGGTTCTCATGGTATGTGCAGCGGGAAGTGTCATCAATACAAAGTTGCATCTTCCAGTGATCATTTATATAAAGATAAGAGTGGTTCTTTTCCCAGGATGATAACTACCCGCCTCCAAAAGGTGTCAGAGATCACTGAACGGTTGTAAACCCCCATATGTCCCAAATCTTATCTTAAATAAACAACTTCAGACAGATTCTGGTCCGATATGTTCAAGAGAGCTCTAAATGAGGGAATAAGTTCCATCCATTCATTCATCTTAGCATCAGTTATCTACACCATCGTCTATGTACTGGAAGTCACAGCGTCCAGCTTTCTTAGAGAGAAAAGGCGGAGCTAGACGGACCTGGTCCACTCGTGTTATTACTATAATCATTTGCTACTTTTTTAGCTCCCAAAAACTGTCATTCTAATTAGTTGATAGTAAGGATGGGTTAAATTAAAGTAAGTTCAAGTGTATAGAAAGTATAAATTGGGTGATACTAACTACTTTAGTTTTGTTTGAGTAGGCCTACATTTGTGTCAGCTATAGATCCTGAATGTCAGTTTCAATTTAGTTCAGTTTTTTAACCCTTTCTATACTCTTACAATGTTGCTCTTCCTTTGGTTGTTCACAGGGACCTATCCATACTATCACTTCAATAGAATTACAATTATTAATTCAACTATTTCATGTCTCATCCTTCCAAGTCTGATACAAACTCATTTTGTTTTTTTTTTTGTTTTTGTTTTTTTTTGC
>JBAMYA010000002.1:10551774-10565885 GCA_037176975.1 Arrhamphus sclerolepis
TCTGCACTCTTCATTTTTATTTAATTATTTATATGTTTTAATGATTTTATTTGCCTCTTGTGATTTTATGTAGATGTGAAGCACTTTGAATTACCTTGTGTATGAATTGTGCTCTAGAAATAAGCCTTGCCTTGCCTTATCTTTGAAGTTAGATCAGTTTGTTAAACAAGGTAATTACAACTATAGGATATGTTTGAATTACTTTGTCTTTGAAGTGATTAATTTACTCGTATTTGGAAATAGAAGGTACGCATGCACATGGGTCCCCACCAGAGAGTCACTTCAGTGTTGCTCTCAGTAAATGCGGTTAGAGCTGACCTTTGGAGTCATCAAGTCCTATTTCAACTGCCTCTGTAGTCTCCAGATCTCTCTTGGCTGAGCTTATCTGATAACTTTGGTAATTGTGGGTCTCTACAATACAGCAGTTATCAGTGAGAGTCCATCATGTGCCATTGGTAGCAGAGGATGTGAAGGATTCCCACTGATCACACCCCATCACACAGGACAACACTTGTATCATAAGGCAACAAAAATTACACTTTAGCAAAGCATTTACAGGCTTTTGTTTTGTGCTACTTTCTTATCGTAGGTATGCTGCACCTTTTTTTTACCTTTAAAATTTTTAATCTTTAGTAGAAAGCTCTGGCAATTTCTGCTCTAACTTGTATGAACAGCATAATAACTAGATTTGCTTTTTAGTTGCATTTAAACTAACAACATTTGTTTCATGCTGGTTTAGGTTCAGGAGAGGATTTCTCTCACTAATTGTTGCACTTAACATTTGTTTTGATGAGTATCCATGACAACGGGAAGTTTTTTGCATGTGGAAGCAGTAGATAAGCTTTCCAAGGACCAGCTAATGATCAGACAAAGCCCTCACATGCAGATGAGTTGAAGAAGAGAGGTCAATGATATGTAGCAGGAGAGAAAAAAGAAAAGGTTTGGACTATTTTTTTCCCTCAATCGCCATCCGTATTGTGAAATCCCTGGTGTCTTTTGAGGCATGACTGGAGGAGGATGTTCTTGACTCCAGCATTTCTCCACATGGAGTTTGGACGATACGGTTGAACAAAGTACTTCAGACAGACGAGGAGAAGTGGTGTAGGAGTGCTTGCAGTGTTTGTTAACAACAGATGGTGTAATAATGGACATGTTTCTTTTAGGGAGTACATCTGCATTCCAGATGTTGAACTGCTGGATACAAGTTTCCATCCATGCTGTGTTCTGTGAATTTACTATTGTACCTGCCGCTGCAGCATGTGACATCATCACCACAGTTGCAGCCAGGCGACAAGCACAACACTCCAATGCTTCTGGAAATTTCAACCACGGATATCAGACAAGTTCCACAACACATATGCATGTAATACTTAATTGTTTGCATTCATATTGAGATATAAAGTGTGAACACTGACAAATTAAATTGTTTTAATTCATTGTGGATGACTGTCTCCTTTTTATGAAGCAATGACTTCATTTTACATATATTTATGTAAATGGTTTTGTTTTAACAAATGTCTGCCTCAGACCACATGACATGTCAAACAGAAATGACCCCACCCAAGAAAGAAAGAAACATTTCTGGGGGCAAATTGGCCGAACACTAGACGTTGCTGGTGACAATACTAATAATGTGATGTGACAAAGCTGAAACATCTATTCAGTCATCCATGCATTCAGCCATTTTGTATGCCCATTTCATCCTAGAGCCTATCCCATCTGTCAAAGTTAAAACCAGTATGTTAAATTGTAAATGGCTTGTGGTCTGTCCTGTCTGTTACACTGGAGCACACACAGATGCTCTGAAAGGCTAATCGAATTCCTGACGACCTTTAGATTGTTTTTTCTGTCTGGTTTTTCTGTCTGGGATATCCTCATAAAATAAATTAGCAAAATTATGGTGCTTTTTGAAGAAAACAACAACAAAAAAAATCTGAACATTTGAACTTAAACTGCAGCCCTTAGTTTCAAGGAGGATAAATATCAAGGTCTGAAGTAAGGACAATCAAAAGTTGGAAACTTTTAAACATTGTTGATGTTCCGATAGCGTTGTCTGCATGTTTTTCGTCTTTTTCTGTCTTACCCGTTTATCCTTTCTTGTAAAAGCTTAGCAAAGAGCTTTGAAATTCGAACAGACAATTTGGATTTTATAATCAGCTCTCAGTCCAACATCCTCATGTTCTGCTGTTTTTTCCATTCTCATGTTACAAAATGATGTTTGATGTTTGCTGTTGGCGTTTGAGAGCAGCTTAATCATCTCTTGAAATCAGGTAGGTAATTGTGTTTTGATTTTTTTCCCCTCTCATGATTGGACGTCAATGTCCTTTTCACACTGTTATCCCTTATAACCTTTCATGACCTCATGATAGTATTAAGGGAACTGCTCTGTGTGCCTTGCTGTATGTGGGTCTGTGTGACTCTAAGTGTGTTACAATGGTTTTTAATCATCACAAGATGTCTTATGCTCTCTCTGAAAGGGCCATCACCATAGTAACAGCCTTAGATTCATCAAGTGACAAAAACAGGCAAAGGGTCAAAACTTAGTTGAATTAGACCTGGAAGCAACCCTCAAACTCGTACTCCCTCAGCCAAAATTAAATGCTATGGCAACCATTTGTTGTTGTTAGCTCTGCATGAAGATGAGAAAGCATCCGCGCCTTTTATTTTCCAACAGTGAAAAGTTTGGACACAGGTGCAAGCTAAACAAACATCTGACAGAAGATATTCCTGTGACTTACAGAAGAAGCTTTTTTTGATTTGTTAGTCTCGATGTATAAGGTGTATTTGAAGTGTAAATGTTGTGGGAATAAAAAAAAGAACCTGAATTTAAAAAATACTTTTAAAAAAAGATAAATGAAATTTGAAATAGTTCAAACGTTTGAGTGTCATGTGACCTGTCAACATTGCACCCCAGAGGAAGACGTTTTAAACTCAGAACTGGGCCAAAACGAGCATAAAACAAGCCGTGATCTCACAAATATGGTTGAAGATATTAAAGTTGTGTACAACTTTAATATCCCAATCTACTGTGACCCATTTTAATTGAATTATGTGTCTAACTGAAGAATATGCAGATATATTTGGAACTGAAAGATTTCAAACTTTGAGGATGGCTTGAAAGTAGACTTTCATCTTTAATTTAAATGTTTTCACAAAAATGTAACGTTTACCACTTTGGAATTACAGCAATTTTAAGCAAAATCAGGAGAACAAATGTATTTACATAATACGACAAATACAAATAAACTGCAAATATAACCATAGTTATAAAATACTTGAGTGAAAATCCTTTGCATTCAGCAAGTGTCAACATTGGCGTGCACAGACATTTTGGGGGGCAAGTGCTCAGGGGGGAAAAAGGGCACTTTTCAGCGCACGTGAAACACTTTATTATAGAAGTGTGAGATTAAAAAAAAACATTACACGTACATGTTGAATGCAATTTGACTTTTATTTGTAACATTCTCTAAACATGAGTTTTCAACCCGTTTTCAATGGGAAAAATGTCACACCATCAACTGATAAAGTCTACATCCTATATTAACTATATACAGTCATTGTCAAGTGCCTAAACACTACTCCCTAAATACATTTAGAACTACAAATTAAATTTCTTGTAGCAATTATTGTTTTTGTTTTGTTTTTTTAACTGTCACAATTCCAACCCTCCTCCTTTATCCAGGCTTGGGACCAGCAAAAGTGACCTGAAATAGGCGCTCCGGCGGAGTTACTTTTTCTTGTCTGTGTTTTTAAGTAGTTTTAAACCCTGTGATCCACAAAATGTAACAGTAAAATAATATTTTTAACCACCATAGCGTTGTTAACAAACTACATTAACAATCTACATGGACCAAAAAGAGACAACAGAAAAAACAGGCAATGTGAAAAAATTATGGGAACTAATCTGTCCTAATTCAGGCTAATCGTTTTGTTTTGTCACATACACTGTGCTGGTTCACAGAAAGAGTGGGACATCCTTATTTTGGTCAATATTAGCAGGTTCAGCAACTGTAGCACTTGACTTAATGCAAGCTGCGTTCCAGTCCGAGGCTACGGCGGGAGCAGCAGCTTCGCTCAAGCACGCCGTGGGAAACTCGCTCGCGCTTTGGCACGAGCGAGGTCCCCACGGCGGCACTCGCAGCCTTTTGAGAGTAGAGCGATACGTGCTTTCACGGCAAACAGTTGACATAAGTTTCCAATGACACCAGAAAAAGTTGCCAGATTTGGCGCTAGTCGCTTTTTAGAGAAAAAACGTCGCTAAGGGGGTCTGAAAACTCGCTAAATATAGCGACAAAGTCGCTAAGTTGGCTACACTGCTGCTATGCTGCTGCTGCGCATCTGGTTTGACCTGCGCGTGTTCACGTGACAAAGGAAGAGGTGGCGCATTTCGGGGCATTGTTTTCAGTCGTTTTTAATCGAATAGCTTTTCTAAAAGATCATTTCAACACTGGCCTCAGTAAAATGCTAATAATAATAATATTTTTTTTAAAAACAGCAAAGTTTCAAAAGGGCACTTTCATTGATAAGGGGCAGAGGTGCTTTAGCATCACCTAGTGTCTATTTCTGCACGCCACTGAGTGTCAAACTTCTGGAGCTGAGGAAGCACCACCACATTCACCAGGCTTACACTACAGCCACCTTCAGTTGCTGCTCGTCTGTGGCCTTTCTTTTTTCAGTTTTGCCTTCAGCCGCTGAAAAGTGTCCTCTGTTGGGTTGAGATCAGCCAACTTACTTGACAATTGAAGAGCTTTTTACACCTCAGAATTCATCTGTCAACAGTCACACCATCAATAAACACCAGTGTGCCCATACCATAACACTGCCTCCACCGTGTTTGACATCTGATGCAGTTTGTTTTGAATCAGAAGTTTCTCCTTTCATTTTCCACTTTTCTCTTTCCAACATTCTGATACAACATTCTTTAGGTTTCATCTGTCCAAAGAACATGAGAAGTTATTTTACATGTTTTCTGCCAACGCTTAATATGCCTTTCCTGTTCTTGAATGTTAACAGTGGTTTTCACCTTGTGGTAACCCCTCGGTCACTTTTATGTTGAAATATGCATTCCCATGTTATTAGTTTAAGATGTTGTCTTCTTAATGCTTAGTCCTGTTCATACTTTTGTTGGAAGAAAAAACAATCAACAGCTGTGATTTCACAACTGTTTATGCTAAAAAATACAATGAACTCTCAACTGACTGAGATTTTGAAAGTTGTACTTATATGATTATTACAAGCTTCTTGAGCTGCTACCTTTCACGTCTTTAAGTATTTCTGCTTATTAGTAGTAGTATTTTTGGCTTCTTCAGTAAAATAGGGGAACATTCAGTCAGCTTATTATTTACACTGCATTTCTGCAGGAAATGTGTTTTAATTATTATTAAAATTTTTGTTTGTCTGTCTGTCTGAGAAAAGAATATATACTGATTCAGCACAACTGAGGTTTTTTTAGCCACAAATCAGCAGAAATATAAAAGACTGAAAGAATAAGTGATAATGTGGCAAACAAATCAGCAAAGATTTTCATAGTTAAGCCCCCGGGATACAAACTTATGCCATATCATTTATTCAAATGAAATATATCTGTTATACTAATTGTACTATATGTTGTAATTTAGCAAAATTTTCAACCTTTAACATATAATTGGTCACACATTTTTAAAACATTATATTCCTAAAATTAAAACAAAAACTATGACAATAAGAAATATAAAATTTGTTTGTGTTTTTAGCTTTTACATTCCCTTATCTTCACCATTTATTCTTCATCTTTATCATTTATGTAAATACTTTGCGATGATTTAAAGTAGCCTGTCTAGCTATTCTAATTATATCTTCAAAAAAATATAGAATTAGTCTCGTTCTGTGATCAACTCGGATCCCAAGTGGGATCAGGGACGGACACAGAAGAAGCCGCCTCCTGACACTATTGGATAGGAACACAGTCAGAGAAACAAAGCATGTATAGCAGCCATCTTTGTTGTTTTGAACAATGGCTCCTCTGCTTTGTTATAAATGGTTCTGTATGTTCTGTACCAGCCGTAATGAATGGAACAAGACCCATGTCATGAGAGAGATTTTTTGCAAAGTGAATGGGTATGACTGAGGAGGTTAGTTTCAAAGTGAATATGGAAAGAAAAGCTAGCCCTTCTTTTAAAAGATATTGTGTTAAAATGTCAGATTTAAAAAAAAAAAAAAATTGGCTTGTTTAAAAAAACAAGTACCCATCAGCAAAGCTTCTAAAATCAGTTATGATACATGTAAGAACTATAATATAATATAGTAAGCAGCATATTCTTTAATTAAACGCAAAAAAATATCATTTCAGTTCATGTTACGACATTTAATATTCACTAAAGATCAGAGGCATCCTTCATAAGAAAGCTTAAACAAAACTGATTGTACTTGAAAATCTACATTTGTGCCATATTATTATTAAAACTAGACAAACTTTATTCAGACCACATTTATTCATCCCTTAATGTGCAAACTCCAAATTATTCCTTATCCCATCAGACCTTCCTATCACTTTTTTTTTTCTTAAAAAGCGTTGCATTGGACACATACATTTACACACACAGCTGCAGCCTTCCTTCTACTTACTATTACAACTACAATTGCATAAAGTCAGTATTTTTACTGCAAACGTTCAACAAATTAATTTAAAATATGGCTAGGATTGTTATTAATCATAATTACATGGACAAAAAACATGACAAAATTCTAAGGCACTAGAAGTCATAGACAATGGTCCACATATTCTGCTGAAGCACATGTAAATCTATAAGAATCAGAATACAGCAGGCTTCTCTGCTCTACAAGTCACATGACATGAAAGACATAGAAATTACAAAAAGGAACACATGATTCATCTGTTATTTCTTTGTCACAGGTACTCATTTGGGCAGTTCATATATTAAGATGGTTTTGATCTTGGTTCTCTGTATGAGCAGCCTAGTCCGTGTCCAGATTAGATTAAACGAAACCAAAGTATAAGAGGCACAATAATGTCCTGGAGTGGCTAATCTCTGATTGGCGTCAAGATCAAAGTCCAGCAAAGCCTGAGAAGAGTCAACAGGTGGTTACGTCCAAACAAGCCGTCACACCTGTTAAAACATCTGTGCCATCATGGCCGATATGTTTTGATAACATCTTTGATGGGCCTCCTGCATATCGGACAGCACGCATTGATCTTTCTCTTCAGCTTCAGTCCACAGTCGTTGCACAGACACATGTGTCCGCAAGTGTAGATGACTGTGTCTACTTCCTGGTCAAAGCAAATGGTGCATTCTCCATTTTTACCAGCAGATGGCAGCTCAGAGGCAGTAAAACAGGGAGAGGTGGGAGGGCTGAGAGGCGAGCTGGGAGCAGTCACTAAAGGACAAGGAGGAAAAATGTGAATTTCGTAAAATGGAGCAGACGTGGATGCATATAGAAAGACTGCTCTGGGTCTTGCTGCTGTTGTAGGAGGAGCAAAGTGAGTTCATATCACAATTATTGTTTCAAGTGTCTTTAATTTATTTATACCACGTCAACCAAAAATGGTCATCAGTTTCTTAGTTTTCTTGAGAATCTCATCCAGTGTGTCATTTGTTCAGTTAAAAATATTGTCTCCTATCAAAATTAGCACAAGAATTTTGTTTTCCTCATCTAAAAAGCTTAGTTGTTGCATTATGATGTTCTCTACAAAACAAAATATGTGGTATACAAAAGAAACCCCAAAAGCGAGATGAAACATCTTTCCCATCTTTTTCCAGTGTCACATACCAGTAGCTGTTATCCAACAGAACTGCTACAACTCCACACCCTTGCATAGGGATCTTGTGAGGGGTTTTATATACAGAGTCACATAAGGAATGCTGTCAACATTTAGTAACTCACCCAGAGAGGATTCAGAGGCAGAAGAAGATCTGTTAACACTGAACGCCAGGTCTGAGTCACTGTCATCTGGGCTGCTGTTCTGAGAAGTGGTGGGGGATGTTGAAGGATTGGACTGCAGTGTTCCTATGTCACAGAGACAAACACATAAGCACATATCTAAATAATAAATATATAAAAGGGCCTTTAAAGGGTGCAGTTTAATCAAATTGTATATTTAACTGTACTAGGTCTGGATTGTTTAATCGTGGTATGTCCTCAAACAAATGGAAAGTACCGTAATGCTGGAGTGTAAAGGTTTATGGTGACTGCCTCTAAGCAGTCTGATTAGATATGCACATTGGTTTAAAAAAAACAAAACATTTTGTTTGGACAAGAGCAATGTTGGATTAGAAGTGAGTGAGAATGCGGTCTGAGCTGATGGGAATTTGTGTGGGAGTCGTAGGACTGGGATAGGTCAGATAGGTCACAGCTCAAAACAGGCTCATGCAAACATAAACTACTCAGATGCATTGCTTTAGTTTGAGAGAAATGTCTACATAATGTTTTCATCATTTCTGGAAATATGCTGAGTTGTTTTGTGGCCATGGGCTGATTATGAAGATTAATGCAACTTTTATTTATTTTTAATAAATATGTTGACGCCATCAGCTGACAGTATATCTTTCAAGCGCATGGAACAAATTTAGCACTGGACTAACAGTCATTTTTATAATTAACTCAAAGAGACAAAAAAGGTCTCCACACCCAGAACCTTCTTTAGCCTCAACTGACTTTGACTCAAATGACAGCACTTAAGATGCATTATTTTCATAAGTTTCAAATTGTTCCATACGATATTTTGCAAAATGGCAAGTTCCAACACATTTAAACTTTTGGAGCGAAAACTTTCATGAATAAAAGTCATTTTGGTTATTAATGTCACCTCCTTGTTTTATTTTAAACACACTTACCGAGTATCCTGAGTCTGTTGACAGCCCCATGCAGCGTGAAAAACGCCCACAGGACCTGAGAAGAGTCCACCCTGAGCAGCCTGCCTCGTCCCACTCCGTTCACCCCATGGTGCACCTCTCCACTTGGCTGCAGACTGAAGGTGAGCACATCTCCAGAACAAGGAATGGAGAAACCTCTGTACATCACCCAATACTCCTTCCGGTCAAGGAGAACTTCAGGGTCAGCTGACAGGTCCCCAGCATGCAGGCAAGCTGGATCACAAGATGTTAAACCAAAGGATAGTGCCCCAAAGTAAGGCAGGCCCAGGTAGCCGATCTCCACGTACAAAGTCTCGCCTATATGCAATGGCCGGTCACTGAACACCACAGTCCGAGTGCTGTCCAGAAAATGGATACAGGCGGCTGAACGATCTGCAGAAAGTATCACGTCTGAGCCACGAATGGGGTGAAAGTGCAAGTCATTGTCCAGCAGGGAAGGAAGGCCTCGGACCACTCTTGGGAATGCAGAGGAGACAGATGAGGACGGAGTGGAGGAGGAAGAGGTGGAGGAGCAGTAGGGGATGAGTGGCGCGTAGCTGTTCACTTGGAGATTGGACATTTTGGCAGCAGCAGCCTGGTTGTTTTCCAGCTGGTTGTTGTTGTAATTGGCCGAGTCGTGGCTGCTCTGGGGCAGATAGGCACTCAGACGGGCCGTACTCAGGCAGCTGGACCCCACACTTTCTGCAAATGTGCTGTCTATAATGTAAATCAAAGACAGACAAATATATAGCTTAGAGATGCTATCAACATACAGTCTTTCTCCAATAATCTTCTCTCTTATTGTTCCTTTACTCTTTTGCCAAGATGATAAATGAGGAGTAGGTGTTTGCACATTGCTGCTTGTTTGTCTGTCAAAACACATCATATTGAAATGATCTAGTTGTGGAACTTACAAAAGGAGGAAACTATTCAAACTTGGAGCATACATCGGTTACTTCCTTTAAACTCGCAATTTTCAGAACTTTCCTGTTAAAACTGTTGTGTGATCTGAATCAAGTAATGAGATCCCATCTCATTAAATACAGTATCTGATACAATGTTGTTTTGCGTAATGTGAGTTCCTCACATTTTCCTTTTGTCCTACCAAAGTCTAAATAGTTTAAATACCACCACAAGAAAATCAAAATGACAAATTACTATGCTTTAGCAAGAGGAATGGCATAATTTATGTTTTTGGTGGAGGTGAATAAATCTTTTGCTTGGGTAAAAACAAAAGCTTTTCAGTGATGGGTTTATTTTCCTTCACTGCATTATTTACCTCATTATTTTTCCTTTACGTACCAACACAAGCTCTTTAAACTACACACTTTATGCACAGATGCTGTATGTTTTAAAAGCTTATATAAATAATCCTAGTACTACTACCCCTTTCTTTGACTTATGATCCATTCCTCTGCTACTATTTCTTGTGATGCTGGAGTAGCTGAGTGCACTGGCCCCTCACCAAAGCTCCTGGGATCACCCGCCTTGACCAAACAAGGCCATAGCTCCTGTCAGACTGAAGATAAACAGTGCGTACGAGTGGGAAGCGCATGGGAGAGGGTGATAGAAATTAGAGAAAAGTGGAAAAGCGCGGGAAAGTGATAGTAAAGGAGAAGAAGAACATTGATTGAGAGGATTGTTGCTGAATCAACTACTTGACTTCTCTTGTTTATCTCTTAATGTTATGTTAGCCCATCTGAGAGGAAGAGGTTCTGTTTTTTTTTAGGCAAACAAAGATTAGTTTTGACAAAGAGCTCATTCATCATTGAGCCATCCCAGGCTACACCGCCCAGTCTTCTAAATTAGCTTGTTTTGCTTTGTTGCTCTGCTTAATTTAGCTGTACAAATATGTTCCTGAGGTTTCAGTGTTGTCAAAGCTATGTTAAAAACATGTGGCCCTCTAGTGAAAGTAAATCCAACAAGAAAAAATATCCATAACTCATGACTTTATTACAGGGGTATATTTAAATGCGCTCCCTTTTGACCAATAGTTCTACTGTTTGCATTACTTTGAATAGTCTTTGCCAGTAGCTGGTACGGAAGACTATTATGTGTTGCTCTAATGAGACTACTTTCACAGGGCAAATAAACAACATAATAAAATTCTTACCAAGTAGTGCGACTTCCTGAGTGCTGCCATAGATATCTATGATGGCCCAGAGTGGACAGCCAATGCTGAGCCCACAGTGGAAGAGGATGGGGTCTCCATCATTGATGCTGTAGAAAACTCGTCCATGTCGATCAGCCCAGAATGACAATATATTGTCTTTCAGGGCCATTCTCTCAGGCAGAGCTTTGGCCCAGTAACCAGGCCGTGTCACCAGATCTGGGCAAGCGTACTTGGGGATGTCAGAGACAACCAACTCACTGGGATCCAAACTGGTAAAACCAAAGCGCAGAGCTCCACTCCAGCCAGTGTGTATGCCCGTCAGCCGGAGACGCACCTGAAGGAATGAGATTAGCGTAGTTTTAAGTTCTCTTCTTTTGTTTTTTTTCCTCTTGAAAAAAATGTTAGCAATAAAGAGATGAAATAAACCTTTTCGTAAAGATGAACAGGGCGGTTGCTGAATGTGATGCCATTACAAAAGCTGTTCTTGCGAGTGGCACGCCGAAGCTGTCCATCCAGCCTGATGTTTTTGCCTTTGGCATGTGGGTGAAAGCGGGGCGACTCCAAAATGATGTCGACTTCGACTGCAGATGTTCTTCTGTCTACACTTGCCCTATTGTTTGGCAGGCTGTAGTACTGCCTGGTAGCCACTGGGCGGGGTTGATGAGTTGTATCTGTGGGTGGAGGAACATTAGAGGTAAATCAAGAAAAAAGACAAGGCCATTAATGATTTAACTAAGTTGGAGAGGAACATGGTATGTGAACTGCAGACCCCTGCTTTTATGTGACTCAGGCAAAGATCAAAACAGCAACATTTGTGACACCAGCTGTTGGAAAAATGGCATAATCAGCATGTAATAAGTTGTTTGCAAGCAGCCCATGGCAGCTAGTTTAGAGGGTACACTTCAGTTATGAAACAGAGACCACAGTCTTGCAGACTTCCCTTGCCATAATGATTATGAAGCCCCTTCTTGTACTCTCAACAAACACATTAAGTAGTCTCTTGGAGCATGAAACCCACATTTGCAGGATAAAGTGGCTAGCTGTTCCAAATCAGTCTTCTTCCAAATCCATATAGCAAATTTAGATGAAAGCCAACATGTACACATCACTGGGAGGAAAAAAACGCTTTGAATCTTTCAAGAGAGAAAAATAATCACCTTAAAACTGACCACAGACCTGATAAGTCTTCCTCATATTTGTGGGTAATACACACCCCTGGCCTGCAGTATAAACAAACCCTGAATAGCTCCTTTGATTCCTCCAGTTATCTTCAGAGGTGGAAAATGAATCACACAGTGTCTAGTCAGTTCTGAAATGACCAAATAATAGACTTAATCTCTGATTTCATCTTCACAGAAGAAGTCAATGTCCTACTTGGGAAAACCCTTGAAAGTTGCAAAACCTTTGAACAAAACAAAGAGAAGTCTGACCTAAATGAGAACTGGATTGCTTATGAAATTAACCTAAAACTTGATGATGAGTGTTTATGGTATAGACTGGCTGAGATTCAAAATTCAAGAGGAGATTATGCGCCTACGGGGCCGGCGTGATTACATTTCTGTTTAAAATTCACTGCGATCTGGTGTAAAGACAATAACTCAGTGAAATGTTCCACAGTACATTTCCTAAATTAGACATTATCACTGATTATATTCTAAACTATGAAGCAGAAGCAAGAACATCTGTAACATCTCAAATGATGTGTGGCTGCCTCATCCCTTTTATACTCTGGGAATTTGGTATTTGAGAGTGAAAAAAGATCATGTTGAGGCTTTGCTTACAGGCTGTAGGGCTCAACTCCCTCGCTGACAGAGTGACATGCTGGAATCTGCAATTAAATCACCTACAGTAAAGGTGATGGCATCATCTTATAATGCCTTTCATCTAATAATGGCAAACGCTTGTTTACCATTATTAGATGAAAGGCATAGCGCAACTTGTCGGGGGTAAGGGACAGCAGCCGGTGCCTCTCATGCTTTATATCTTTAGTCATACATTAAAGTCTGATTTAAAAAAATACATGCGTAACCTTCAACAATTTTGCAAGTGTTTTTAGAATCTGTAAGCTGAAGAAAAAATAATAATTTAGGAGGTTTTAGCCCTTTTCATGAATTATTATTCTTAGAATAAACAAAGACAGTAGCAAATGAAGGTATACTTGCTGGTAAGATATCTAACCAAAACAAAAGTGTATTTATATATTAGGATGTGATACATGTGATACAGATGTGATACATATCACTGGCAGAACTGGTGATGAAAACTCCAAACATTGATTTTAGGTTTTTTTTTCTCAATCTGGCTCATGAAAGTGTGTAAGTTTTACCACAGCCGCTGTGCATTGACTTTAAATATGGTGATGTCAAGCGTTGAATCGTGTGTCTCTTACGTCACATTGCTGCCGTCAGAAGCCGAGAAAAATGTAACTTTTCAGACATCAACGTAAGTGTCAGCCAGGACTGAGCAATAAATTACAAACTCATCTACACTGACAATTCATTTCTTTTAATCAGTTATTAACTTTCCAAACTGTGTGTGTGTTCAAGAATTGTACCATTAAACATACGACTGCATTTACAGGAAAAACTCAAATGCGACCTTTGTTTGGAATATGTTTTCAATTCAAGTGATTATTTGCCTTCAGTTGTGCACATTTAAAAAAACATTATTGTTTATTTATTCATGCAGGTTCGTCTCGTTCAGAAACAGGGTCTCATTTTAGAGGAGACCTGTGAGGATATATTCAATAAATGAACGTACATGGGTCATCTGTCAGCACTTCCCTTCATGTATTCACAAAGATGTGAATACGTGGGTTTGTTACAACAAAGGTCCATTAGAAACACCCACCACCAGGTGTTAAATGTTCCAATGTGATAATACAGTAATAAACAATAGCTATTTTTCACACTGATAACAACTTGGTTAGCTTGAGGGACAGATACGTGGCTCAACAGAAACATAAGGCATTTGTTGCTGTGGCTACAGCTATAAACACACTATGAATGTAATGAAAAATGTTGTATAAAAGCAATATTTGAAATATTTGTTGATGTTAAAGCAGAAAATAAACAATGTGTTGTTGATCTTTTGTTTTCATGACTACATCATCTCACTTCCTCCTTTGGTTGTACCATATGGCCCCATAG